>VXBR01002567.1:767709-799566 GCA_013400215.1 Cisticola juncidis | reverse complement strand
AAAAAAAAATGTATAACCTCCACGGCGTCGTTGCCAACTTCTAATGCGTGTCGCGCTGCCGGCGATTGTAATTTTGATTTTATTTTGGTTTTTTTTTTTCCCCCGCCCTGGCTGAGGCTGTGGTGATGGTTGACATGAGGGAATCCTGAAAGCCGCCCGGGTCGAGCAACCCTTCCATGCCAGGCTCTGGCCACTGACCGTCCTGGAAAAGCGGGAAAACCCTCCTTTCGTATTTCTGGGGGCTCCATCCTCCTCCCCACCCTGACATTCGTGGCTATTTCGCTTTACCTGAGCTTCACTTGCCGTGGCAGGAACATGCGTGTTTGGAAGGGGGAAGCCGTGGTCCGCAGCGGGGAGTTTTGGTGTCTTGGCTTGGTATTGGGAGCGCTCGATGTAAAATGGTTATGTCTCTGTTTCACTGCTATTGATTTTTCTTCCTTTTTTTTTTTTTCCTCCTCCCCCTCTCCTTAATGTATTTTTAGAACGTGAATGTGGTATATGTTCTCGTGTGCTGTACGTACAGAACAGCTAAAATAAAACAGAGGCATGGAAAACCCCAGCAAATACAGCAGTGCTTCCATGCACAGGGCGTCCAAAGCCTCAGTGCTCTGCTGGGTTTATTTGTTAATATCAATCGCTCTATCTTTGTAATTAATATCGTATGGAAATGAATTGCTGGACTGTAGGTTTACCCAACCTCATAGGGCTCCAAAATCATCTCTCTCAGGCATCTGAAAAATACATCTACTGAACTTTTGTTAAGAGGGAAGGCCAGCATCATTCTGGGAATCCTCCACATAAAGTTTCTTTTTCTAAAGGCAAACACTCTTGTAAATAAGTCCTAGTAAAGTATGGCTTTTTTGAGTACTCAATGAGTACTCAAGTGTATGCAGAATGTCAGTGATTTTCTAGAGAAAATTAGATCTTTACTAAATCTTTTATCTATAAATAGAGGGAGGGAAACAAAAATACATCAGCTGTGAGATGGACATTAAATAGATTTTCCCAAGGGGTAACTTACCCAACCTAACCTGAAAATTTCTTAAATTTTGCCTTTAAGGGGAGGGGTCCTTCAGCTGTGGTCTGTCGGATCAGTATGGAAGGGGCCTGTTTCTCCTCTGGAACTGGTTTCGCACCAGTGTAACTTCATTAACAGAGCAGATTGGCATTAATGCGAGGAGTAATCGAGAAACTCCCGTTTTGAGAAAGGCCCCTGTAGTAATGACGTGCCAAGTTGTGATTCCTCCCCTCCTCAGCCCCAATTACACCACCCTTACTCACTCCGAGTGGCACTTCACTGCGCAAGTGCTCCCTGCGATGCTTGTGTGACTACTTGTGTACTACAGTGCCAATCTGGGCGAGGTAGAGTGGCGCATTTTTTTAATTTTAATTTTATTTTTTTTTTCATAACTGTTTTATTCCCTTCCCTTGAAATGGCAACTTGTTGGATAACTATTTTTTTTCCTTGGGCCATGATGAAAACGTCTGAGGATTAAATGTAAATCTGCTTTGTTAAGTGACAGTACCGAAACTCCCGTGTTTAAGACTTCTGTGCTGCCAAGTGAAACGGGCAGGTAAGTTTTTCGTGTGTTTGGCTTTCCCTTGGTGCTACGGAAAGTAGGAAAAAAGATTGTCGAAAAATTAATTATCTTGTCCTGAAATTCCTCTGCGCCCGTGGGATCCCATACTCATACGCGGTGTTCAAGTTGGAGTTGTTTTCTTAATTCGCCTCTGTCTCTAGAGCCGCCCCCACCCCCCAAACATTCACATCGCATTGTTAAAGTGTTTGCTATTGAAATCACTGGCAGAAGCGTCAGGCCCTCGGCTGGTTTTCTTTAAAGCAGCTGATAATGACTTGGATGTGATGTTGTAGGAAGATAATACTATCTGGTGTGTCCACAGCTCAGATCCACTGTCGTGGTACAATCTCAGAAAAAAATTCTGTGCTAAGCAGCCTGTAAAGGAAATATGTCTAACAAAGCAGAGTTGTCTTCTGTCTTTCTGTACTTATAAATCTCTTGGAAGTTTGTTTGATACTCTTTCGGAACAAGACGAGATCCCTTCGTGTTTGTTTCATGTTTTCACTTCCTCGTATGACTGTGTTCATTGCTAAGCCTTTGTGTCACTGATTGAGATGTTATTGTAATTAACATTAATTATGCAAACTAGATTGTTTTCAGAGGCTCTCCAACGCTGTATTGATACTGTCAACTTTGTTTGTTTGTTTGTTTGTTGAACGAAAATCCACGTATTTCACCATTCTCAGAGGAAACAGATCAACCGATTCCAAGTTAACATAAGCATGGGAAACCATATCAAAATCAAGTTATATTAGCTCAAATGGCACATTGAATCTTGATGGATGTGGTGAACCGAGGATGGTTGGATCTGGGATATCAAGGGCAAACAGGGATAGCAGGAAAGGGGACTCAAGGTACAGTCGTTCGGAGGGTGTTTACACTGCAGAGTTCTTACATTTTTTCCAGATAGCCAGTACTAGATCAATTGGGCCAAATCCTGCCCTTCCTAACTGAACGAAACTCGCACTGAAATATACTGGAGCTGCCTGCTTGAATTTGTTTGAGAAATGGAGAAAAATGGCAGTGTTTACTTCATTAATTATTTAGGACATTTTTTATTTTAGACTTGGAGAATATATCTTCCTTAAATTTGGTTTACAAGGTGTTCCAGGGTTGCCTTTTTGAAAGAAAACCTTAATAAAAAAATCTTTGAAATATACATCCCTGTAGCAATGGTAACATTTTATAATTTTTGTACAATGTTAATTGTAGTGACATTCACAAAAGTCTCCGTGTCTGATTCTGAATCACCCTCTTGAAACCCTTCTGAGCTGAGAAAGACTTCAGAATTTCTCCCTAGAAGTCAAAATTGTTGCAATATTGATATGTTGTATTCTGGTGTACTCTTAGGAAGAAAAGTAATAGAGGTGGGGAGAGTTTAAATGGGTATTGGTTGTCATGATATCACATCTGAAAATATATGCAGACTGGCAGATTATCCCCTGTCTTAAAAACTGAGTCTCTCTAACTTGCCATTTAAATAAGCAAAATTTGGTTTGCAGTTTGCTTTGGGTAATGAAAGAGGGAATTTTTTTTGTTTCTACTTTTGGTGCAGTGGTCCTCTGGAAAGTTAGAAATGGTGCCCTGGGGCTCAGCGAAGTGGAGGGTGTATAATTATATGGGAAGGCTCCATAGCATTAGCAGCTGAGTGAGTTTGTTAAGCTGTAGAGATGGCATTATGGAAATCAATAAAAAGCTGATTTCTTTTTCTTATTGCAGATTCCACGTTAAAAGGAAAAGATGCTATTTGTTTGTCTGCCTTTCATGTAGGCTTGCCAAACCATTAGTTGATTTGGAGAGGCAGGTTTTTTCGGTTCCGGCAATCAGTGGTCAGGTTTGTTTTGTTTTGCTTTTTTTAAACTCTTTCAAATCTTTATTTATTAGATTGTCTTCCAGAAATCACACTAACATCCTAGCCTGCAAGCAGCTCCATGTGTGTCTGTTTGTCAGCAGAGGCAAAAGTGAAGATCACTTATTTTTCTTATGAAGTGCTGGTGAGGCATTAGTCGTTGTAGCCCAAATGCTCTATGTTCCTGATGTTCCTGATTTCAATTAAATCCTCCCAATGATTTGGAGGATACTGATGCTGAAATCCACAATCAGAATAAAAGAGAAATACTGACCTTAACTGTTTTCAGAGGTGTGAGTCAGGAGGAATGATATTAAGCACTCTAAGATGTGTAATATGCATTGGCCTTTATTTCTTTGTCTCAAAGCTTCTCCTGCTTTTATACCAGAGAGACAAGTATCCAGATCATTCATCACACTGAGCTCTTACAGAGACACGACAGACCAACAGCCTTATGTTGCACGCCGTGGAACATGTACGATGCATTAGGTTCTGATGATCTATATAAAACATTTTAATTGGGAGGAGCTGTAAATGGGAACGGCTGTCTTCTAATCCAAGGGCTTTGCTTTCCCTTCTCTTCTTCCCTACTGAAATTAAACTTAAATTCACGATCAAGTGATTCTGTTTTAGTGTAGCTGTATGCTCTGACTCTTGATGAAATGATTCATTCTAAGGTACACTCTGGGGGACCCCTCTCTGCCTTTGTGGTGGATGCTGATTTGGGTGGACTTTCTGGGGCTGAGAAGGTGCAACTCCGCGGCATCTTCAGGGGTGCTGTGGCGAGCATCTGTCCTGTGACACGTGAGCAGCCCCTGTAACAGAGCTCGAGTATCATGAGGCTGTTGGAGCATGTTCTTGTGTGAAGAGAAACAACTCTAAGTGCTGGGTGTGGGATGCAGGCAGCACCAAAAGTTGGCAACTTGGAAAATTCATGCTGTGGTTCGTGTTGGGGCTTCAGGGAATTCTGATGGAGGCGTGGTCCCAGCGAAGGTGAACTCGTGGATCCAGCCACACAGATAAAACAGCAGCCTTACTCTTATCTCTTTGGTAACCCAAACCTGTTTCCTGATAAACCGGCAAAATTGTGTTTATGGTCTCCCTATGCTTTGTTTCTGCTAATCTCTAATTAAGTAGATCTGGGGAAGGCCAGCATGGTGCTTTTAGTGCTCAACTACAGCTTAGAAATGACACTGTGCTTTCTAATGATTACAAGCAGGTGAAGTGACAGGAAGGGCAGAGATGTTGGAGTAATGTGATCTGCAATTAAATTCCTGATTCTCTAAAATATTTACTCATAGCTGTAGTGATCCGCAGTACTTCATATCTGGCATTGGCTGTGTGTGTCCAGTTAGGGACAGTCAAGTTAAAAAGCACAGAAATACAGGGGGAGGAAAAAAAGAGAAAAGGATAAAGAGATCTTAGCTGAACCAGAACAAAACCTCTTTAGCTCCTACCATTTGAAATATAGAGAAATCCCTAGAAACAATGAAGGTAAAGTCTCTCACATCTGCAAAATTACTGTAGTGATTGTGACTCTGAAAAAGCAGGTTCTAAATAGAGAAGGAATTGTAGTTACTCTGTGTCTTGTCATAACCTTGCTAATGTGGTTAAAGCATCAGTTCTGAAAACAAGTGCATGGAGAGCTTGCAGTCTTTTCCTTAAAAATGTACAAGTCTATATTAATGTATTTTCTATGGGGCAAAATAAAATATTGCTTGTTGGATTAGCCAATTTCAATATTCTTATTAAAAAAAGAAACGCACCCTGTTTTCCTCCTGTCAAATGAAATCAGATATTCCTGTGGATGCCTTTTTCTCCTTTATCTTTTTTTGTTGTTGTTGTTATTGTCCCTCCTAAGAACCTTTTCATCATCTGCTTTCCCACTTTCTGTCCTACTGAATTCCTTTTTTGTTTTTGTTTTGATTCCTTCCACTTCTTCCCAGACAATTTTGTTTTCGATTTATTATTGTACCTTCTAGCCTTAATCAACTACCAGCATTGCTGCTTGCCTATAGAATCACAAGGTCCATGTTGAAATGTGTCATGCCAATGATATTCAGTGTCCCCTGTCCTTGGCAAGGAAAAGGTTTACCACTGCTGACCTGCAGTCCGATGGAAAATGTGAAGGGAGAGCCTGTTGGAGGTGTGACTTGAATTGGTGCAGTCATCTAGAAGGAGTCAGAGCCACAGCCAGGAATTATACCCAGGTGTCATCAGTTTTCAGACACGTGCCCTGTGCTGTAGCAAAGCAGGTTTCTTGCTTCTTCTATCCTTTGCAGAGCTCACTTTTTTTTTCCTCTTTGTTTTTTCAGCTTCTCTTTATTTGGCTGTCTTTCATGATTTTGTCTTTTCTTCTCTGTAATATGTAATAGCTATTAATGACTTCTCAAACTGCATCACAGGGGTGTTAAAGCTAGGTTATTTTCCTTTATCCTGTCTGGAATATTTGGCTGTTGCCAAAGAAATTGAGGTCAGAATCAGAGTCTCTTGAGTACTATGCACCAAAACGTTTTTTAACAGTATTTTGGTGTCTTCAACATATGTGTTGAAGATGCCAACATACTGCTAAAAAAATCAAACAAGACTTGTAAAGTTAAAAAAGCTAATACTGGTTTTGAGGTGCTGTGTGAGAACTAAGGTATAAAATGAGATAGGCAAAGATGCAGCCTTTTTCAGAGAACCTTTGAACTATCCAACCTTTTTAAAGGAGCACATCAGTTCTTTGCTGAACCTACCCAGCTGAAGGAAGGGGAGCAGTCCTCCTTCCTGTGACAGGGAACAAATCTGATGGTAAACTTTCAAAACAGAGCTGAAGTCTTCAGGCCTGGTGGTGGTGATGGTTCTTGCCTGATGTCAAATGAGGAAATAGGGGCAGATACGCAGTGGGAAAATGCCCAGGAACAGGCATTCAGCCAATCCAAGGAGGCTGTTTTAACTGCCCTTTGATTTGGAATATTTTTAATTTATTCTGTTCTCAGATATTTCGGTGCAAATTCTAGAAAAGGCAGTTTCTGTCTTTTCAGATAGGCATGCTACAAAAATCTGCCAATCTTAAAAAATCCAAAAGAGGGAAGAGGTAAAAAAGTAAATCTCAGATACAGTTTTCTTCTGTCCCTCCTGCCATGTTCAAAATGATATCTCATCTTGTTCTTATCCTTGTTCAGAATAAAAGCTGTGATAATCCATTTCCTTTGCTGTGATAATCCCTTGCCCAAATGTCCTGGTAGCATAATTTGATTGTGGTGCTTGGACAGCTATCATATCACTCCTACAAAGCAACAGTAATAGTTGTTATAAACAACAATATAATCCAAGAAATCCAGAGTTAAAGTGCTTACAGCAGAGACTAATTGCATGCTAGAGAGTATTACTGTATCTTCCTGATTGATGTCCCTCATTGGCCAAGACAGACTTGCAGATGAGCTCTTAACATATTATTTAACAAGATGGTAGTGCTCTGTATTTACATTGCTTGTTGTTGTGGGGTTTTTTTTATTGCCCCTCCCCAGTGTGGGGTTCAGAACCCCCTTTTTTTTATACGTTTTTGGGAAAGCCACAGATCCAGGTTTCTTCTGGAACTACTGCAGTGTGAGGGAACAAAACGTAGGGATTTTTTTCAAGAGCTACTAAAGTAGCCTGTGCTCCTTGCACAAGGAAAGTTAAGAATCCTTATAATTTCTGGGGCTTTTGTGTGGTTTTTGTTTTATTTTTTGTTTTTCCTTTGCCTTTCTTTCCCACTTGAACCCTGATTCTGAAGGAGCTGGAGCCATTACCCAGCCTATCTTGCATCTTCCCATTCAGAAGAGGATGGAGTGGGAAAGGTCTGCATTGGCCTTCAGATACTCTCTCTAGCCCCTTTGCCACCCCTAAGTCACACTATTTCAAACTGAAAAACAGCAGAGGAAAAAATCCTGCTTGAGCACTTTTTCCTGGCTTTAATGAGAGATTTTTACAAAGATAGGAAATAGTGTAGGTGAATGCACCTAGCACCCTTTAGGAAAGGGTCACCACCACAGGGATGCTGCTGAAAAAGGATGCCAAATCCTCCCTGACTCTGTACTGGGTTCTTTGAAAGGCTCCTATGAAATAAAGAAGCTATATAGCCAGTGTGCATGTGTATTTGTGAAGGTTATGCTGGATTTCTGCCATGCCACAAACCCTGATTACAATAATTTATAATAAAAAGTGAGGCATGGATTCCAGAAATGGATAATGTGATGGGGGAAAGAGGGAGGTGAGTAGCAGAGAAAGCAAATCTGAAGGTTTTCCTAGTCATAGGAAGAAGAAGCTGCCGTCCTAATTTTTGATGTTAGAGATGACTGTCATATGGTTGGTTCAATACACTTTCTATGTACTGCTGTTTGTTTATTTATTTGCAGTAGGACTTGGGATATTTCAGGTACTTTCCAGGTGCTTACAGATAATTTCTGCTCCAAGGACTTGACGAGTCAGAGAGGCCAGAGGAAAGTAAATGGGCGGAAATTTAGTGCTGAGAAGCAGAACGAGATTCACGGGCTACAGGGCCCTTGAGAGAAGAGCAAGCCCGTGGCAGAGGTGCTGTGCAGGTAAGATGGGGAGGAGGATGCCTGCAGTGGCCTCCAGGAAAGAAACGAGCACTTGGTGTGTCTGGAAAGAAAAGAGATCCTTTTGCTTTTCTTCTGCATTGCAAGTCAGTCCGTGGCCAGTTTAGAGCTCCTTTCCCCCGTGTTTGTGATTGTGTGATTTGGTGGCTTTGTAAAGGGAGTTATTCAGTCGTGTTCTGTGCAGAGAAATGCTGTGGAAATGGGAGAGCAGGGGAATGAGGCACGAGAGGTGTGTGCATGCAATATTGAGGCTTGACATGGCCAGGGAGAAGTAGGATTGGGGTTTTGCACAAGCATTCTTTGGGGCACGAAGTGTCATCAACTTCAATCCTTTTTTTTTTTTCCCTTTGCTGTGATTAAGGCTCTGAGCATGCCTGTAATGCAAAACAGAAAACATAAAGAAAATGTTTTCTCTTCAGCCATCGTTCTAGCATGCTTATGTGTGTATGAATCATTCCTCCTCCATCTGGAAGGATGAGATGCAGAGCTCTTTTCTAAGGAGGTATCTAAAGTACATCCTCTTAGCAGCCAGCAATTGGCATGACAAAAGGGTTATAGCAAGTGGCTGGCGTTTTTCCCATCCATCTTGCCACTGGAAACATAATGCTTGTGCAATGTGCTTGTTCCTCAGGCACCAGTGTGCAGAGCCAGTCCTTGGGACACGCACACGGAGCCGTTGCGTGTTGTTTGCTTTTGTTTGTGGCACCTCCTCAGCAGCCCAAAATCCTGGAAGAGGGAATAACACTGATAAACTGCTTTCCTTGATTTAAGCATGACATGGAGTGGATGGGAGCAGTGGGGTACTCATGGGACATCTCCGGGTGTGGGAAGATGGGCAGCAAGGCATCTGACACTGCCAGTGTGGCATAAAGTGTGGGAGAAGACTCTGTTTTGCTTCTAACCTTGTATGCTTTACACAGAACAAGGAAAAATATAGTGGTGTTGGGCGCACAAGGAAAAAGGTCTGATTTTTAAAGATGTCATCTGTTGTTCATGTAAACTGTCTTGGATGTATTTTGTCTTTCACTTGATTTGCAAGAAGATCAAGGCCCTGAATCAGTTAACTTAGTCTTAAGTGTTCCTGTAATGTCAAGAAAGGATTTTATTGTGATTTTTTTTTTTTTTTTTGGTAGAGGAATGTTCAATGTGGTGTCAGAATAGGCAGTAGAAAGAAGGGCCCCTTAATCTCAGTGCTCTGCTTTAACAACTCTATTGTTACCTTTCTCTTTTGCTGACCATGACTGGGAATGTCCTTGTCCTGCAAGCAGTGGCCAGCTCTGTATGTAGTTCAAACCTAAACGTAGAAACTGAGTGTTCTTCTGCTGAAGCTCCGTGGGGCACTCTAGAAACTCACCAAACGCTTGCCCATGGGACTGGACATGTCTTTGCTGCTTCCTCCTTTTGAAGGCTGGTTGGAGATGAGGTGGAGGAGAGTCCAGGATTCATTGCTTACCCTCAGGGTCTTTGGTGCAGTAATGAGCTCATGTTTTGGACCAGTTTTTCTCAGAGCTGAGACCAGTGGCTTTTCCTCCCTGGGGGTTGCCTCTGCAGATAGGAAGAGCCTCTCTGCCCCCATTCTGCTCTGCTTTTTAACCAGTGTCTGTTCAGCCAGGCAGGCTCACTTCTGCTGCAGGAGCTGAGGGTCATCTCTCCACCTCACGCTGCATAGTCTGGAGGTTTAGGGCACTGTCCTGCAAGACCTCAGCTGACTTGGCTTACAGTGGGAATGGCAGGGAGGAAATCCCCAGCCTATCTTACTGGAGAGCGCATGGAGAATGCAGGCTGCTTAGTGCCTTGTATATGAAGCACTTCAGCTTTTTGGTGGACAGGTTCCTGTCTTACTGCATGGATGGAGAACCCTCCTTTCTGCCTC
This sequence comes from Cisticola juncidis, assembly GCA_013400215.1. Classification (NCBI taxonomy): domain Eukaryota; kingdom Metazoa; phylum Chordata; class Aves; order Passeriformes; family Cisticolidae; genus Cisticola; species Cisticola juncidis. The sequence continues at coordinate 789,678 of VXBR01002567.1, read as the reverse complement.
TTTGCAAAGGGTGGGTTCGAGATGCAGCCCCGTTGTTGGCATCTCTTATGCTGGCTCTACACAGTGACACGCTGACCTCAGGAGTTCAAAGTACTGTCCTGTCCCTTGATATGCTTTGGGTCTGGGGTAGAGGGAGGTGGCTGGTGGGTCTGTAGGCTCTCTGCAGCAGGGCTCCTCTTCTGAGGTGAGAACAGCTGTGCCCCTTTCCTTGGGAGCTGTTGTGACTGCAGGCAGGGACTGTGAAACCCTCTGGTGCCACTGAAGGTGAACACTGTGCATCTGTCTGCTGCCTCCCAAAGTGTTTTTGGGGGGCTGCTCTGCATCTGGGATGTGAAGTGATGTCCTAGAAAGCCACTCTGCCCTGGAGAGTGAAATACTCCTGTGTGTTAGGGCACAATGTTGTACTTAGTGTCTGGGGAGAGCTTTTTTTTGGCTATGTCTCAAGCTTCTGTGTGTATCTTTTTTTCTGATACATGATAGCCTGGAGAAGACCCTTCAGGTAGGGATGCTTTGTTACTTTCTTTAGCTTCATAATTGCTGTTTATACTACAGAGCAATAAACACAATTAGCATTTTTGGCTTATTTCAGAGTGTGTGCTTGCATGTGAAAAAAGATTGGATATGTTAACTCTTATCTTTTTTACCTGTGCCTGAGATATTATCTGATTATGATCTTTCCTGATACATAACAGCTTTGGGAAGGAAATAACACTCACTGTACTTTCAGAAACATTTCAATAGCTTGACTTCAGTATGCAGTACAAACAGGGATGAGGGGTGTTACGTTCAGTCTCTTGAAAACTGGCTTCTGGCTCCTGCAGAGCACGGTCAGCAGGTGGAGAATGTTCACATTGCACACTTCACCTGCAGTGCCCAGTTGGAACATGCTCCATGTGTACAAATTCAGTGTTGCTTTTCTCTGTGTCATGGCCAGAGTTGGCAGTCTAGGGACCCCTGAGGCAGAAGAATTGCTCTGCCATGTGTGTATGAGTGCACTCAGCAGGTGCAGTTTGTCCTGTAAAATGTTTGGTGTTTTCTAGCCCGGGTCAGCTGTGGGTATTCCCACTTGTTGAGAGGCTGAAGACCAGGTTTCCATAACCTGAATTGTGCCTAAGGTTCTGTGCTCCAAGGCCAGGAGTCAGATGGAAGGAAATAAAAGATTACAGTGACTCAGGTGCAATTTAGGACATGTGAATCTGGCTACTCTTCTCCTGAAATACCAGTGTGCCAGAAGCATCTGATGTAGGAAGCTGCTAGGAACAGGCCATATTTCACTTTCCAAAGTATTTCTAAACATCCCAAACTAGATTTTGCACTTTAAACCAATTTGAATTCTCAAGCCAATCCTTTCAATGTTAGGCAGAGCAAAGAATCTGACCCAAGCAGCGCTGCTTATTACTGGCAAGGTCCTGACATCTCACTTCACCCTCTGGAGAGTAACTGGAGGGTTGGGGAGAGGCCTGGAGCTGCGCTAGTACATGTGTTGTTTTCTGCCTCTGTGGGTTGTTGTTGTTGTTGTTGTGTTTTCTCTTGTTTTTCTTACACAAAATCTGAAAGCTTGTGTTGCAGGTGTGGCCTAGAAGGAGTGGTCAGTGCTCTGCTGCCCATCAGCACCAGACAGACCTGGTGGTGAATGAGGGGGAATTTTGGGCTCTTGGGCAGGGATGCTAAGGTTGCTTTGTAGCCTTCCGAGCATGCTGGGCTCTGGGGGGGCTGAACCCTCTCAGGCTTGCTTGTGGTCACAAAGAGTGTGATCTTTCACTGTGCTGGCCCTGGTAATCTCTGACTATCAGTCATCCTCTTCTCGTTTGGAAGAACTTTGACTTAAGGAGAGAGACATCAGCTTGAGTAATTTCTATTCGAAGATATTAAGCTCTGTGAATACTGAGGAATATCGTATCCTAAGCTTTTGAGCACTTCTGAGTGTAATGCAGTGCTGTTCTTGGAATGATTTGTTTCAACTATAGGACCAGTTTAAATAGAACTATTTAAGTAGATGTTGCTGTTCATCATACATCAAAAAGTGAAGTTCAGTGAATAATGAGTTACCACAGGGCACCGCAATGAGATAAGAACTCATCATAGCTTTGCAATAAATGGCAACATCATTAAAAGAAAAAAAAAAGACTTTTTGTCTATAAGCTTAATTGGAAAAGCTAGAAGTCTTGAGTGTAGATTTTTAGCATGCTGACCAACTGAAATATATTGTAATAAGAGCAAATTTATGTGTGCAGAGGGTGTCCAAGATTTTGATTGCTGCATGAGACACGTGGCTTTGGGGTATTTTCCTGTGTATGCCTTTTGTGTAGGTAAGTGGCAGTACCTGACTTCTGGTCCTGGAGGGAAAATGTACTACCTGATTATTGAGCAGCTTTCCAAGATGCAGTAGCTGTCATTAAAACTCAGCAGTAGACCACAGAGCTGTGTTTGGCAGGTGGGGATTTTATTTTCCCTGAACTTTTAATGACGATGACTTGCAGTTATGTCATGCTGTAGTTTTAAAGTGTGCAAGGCAGTTTGGCTCATTTATGTTCTCCTCCAGGTTTCTGCTGTGCACACAGAAGCAGCTGCTTTCTGGGATTGCTGATAATATGGAGCACAGAGAGGATGACCAGCCCTTGGTGTGTACAGGGATATCAGACACTCCCTCTTTCACTGAGTTTTGCAGCAAAGCCACTGTGCTCGATTTTCCCTGTCTGCAGAATGTGGCTCCACCCTGCAGTTTAAAAAAAAATTAAGAGGAATGATGTGCAAGATACATGTCACTCTTCTTCCCTTTGTGGTGCTTATTTTAAGTTATTGCTTTTAGCAAGTAGAATCATTGTACCGCAGTGGTCTCGGGGATAGTTAGCAGGACACCACGATCTGCCCATCTGCAGCGGCTCTGCTGGAAAGGTCTCATCTGCAGGAGCCCTTGTTTGCACTTAAGGATGAAATGCAATTGAGCATCTGGTGAAGTCTGCTCTATGGTAGAAATGAACTATAAATATATACCTGGGGATTTTTAAATCATTAGTCCTAAATTGATTATTTCCTACGAGTCCTAGGACTCCAAAGAACTGCTTTTTCTTCCGTAGGAAAAGTATCCATTTGGTGGGCAAATGCAATGCTGCAGGTAAGATGTGGCAACAATAATGCGTGAAGAGCAGTGTGAGGAAAAAGACAACTTCCTGCTCTGTGGTGTTCCTGATTTTTTTCCTCCCGTAATTACATGGAGTTGGAAGAGTGAGCTGGTAGGATATGAATGTTGCCATCCAATAATAAGAATTGTGGTCATGGGTGCCATGCAAGCATGAAGCTTCAAGAGAGTGATGTGTTTTAGGGGACAGACTAGGAATAATTCAGACCTGCATAAGGCTTTCTCTGGTAGAAAGGTAAGTTAAGGGAATGTCTGCCAAGCTAGTGCCCAAAGCTGGAATTGTGCTCCCTAGTCCAGTTAAACCAATGTGTAAACAAACCTGTTCCCATTAATCTGGACTGCTTACCTTTCCAGTTTTTCTAGCTTGTGATTTGAGCAGAATGAGCCAGTAGGAAAAATGACAGTCTGGAACTGGCTTGGCTTGTCTCTGGCTCTCCCCGGAAAGCCAGTTCCCTTTCCACCACCAAAATAGGGCCTGGCTCCATAGCTATTGTTCAGGACACCTGAGACAGCAAGATCTGCCACTGCCTAGAAAAGGACAGCAAGGAAAAACTTTCAGTCCTTTGCCAGCTCCTTCTACACCTTTCTACCTGCTAAGGCCTTTCTCTACTGTACAAATGGTGTAGCAGCTGTGGCTTGAAAATCCCTGAGGCTTTCCCTTCACCCTGGGATATTTTATTGGGTCCAGCCCTGGCACCTTTACAGGCACAGGCAGCAGAAGCTGTGCATGGGGCCAGTGTCACATCTGTGCCTCCTTCCAGCACAGCCATACTGCACAAAGCAGGCTGGCCTCTGGGAAGATAAGTTGTGCCATTTTTCTGACTTGAGGCCATCAGTCCTGCAATGACCTTGAGCCTCTTGTTCCTGAAGAAGGGAGTACCATGAAGAAACCTTTCCTTCTTGTGGGGAACCAAAACTTGGGCTACTGAGGGATCTCTGGGATCAATTGAAGTAGGTTTTCTCACTGTGTATGTGAGGGGGAATGGTATGGAGCAGACTGAATACTCAGAACAGCCTTTAATTTGATTGTGTAACTCCAGTGCGGCATGCTCATGACGTGTGTTTCTGACTTCACCAAAAACTACCAAAGGTGCAAAGCTTCTCCGTGTCCTCTCTGTTCCAGGAAGTCCAGACAAGCTTCTGGCTAAGCAGTCTACAAGTCCACAGAGTCCCTTTGGTGTTTTGATGCCTGTGGAAAGAATAGTTGGCAGTAGAAGTAATTTTCTGGCTTTTGCTGCTGACTGTGACAAAAAAAAAAAATGTTAGCTTTCTTGACCTGCAATGAGGTCAAGAAAGTCCAAGGCTGTGTGCAGGCTGGAGAATGCAGCCAGTGGCCTTTCCCTGGTGCCTTGGGTCTTTGGAAAGAGATTTTATTGGTATTAAAGCAGACCTTAACCTTCCATGGGATCTGGTTGGATTCAGAGGTCTGCAGCTGAGATCTGAGGGCTGCCTTCTGGTCAGGTTCACTTCACTATCAATTTTTATATGGCTCTGCATGGGGCAGCAGTAGAGATTTTGATGTTCTGTGTTCTCACACATCACTCCCTGCTTTGGTATGCTGCCCGTGTATCAGTGGATACAGTTGGAATGCTACTGGAAGTGTTTCCTTTTTTCCCTTGATATTGCTAGCAGCCATTCTCAAGTATGTTTTGCCAGACAAAATAAAATGAAACCTGTGAATCCCAACCCCAAAGATTTACTGTGGGCTCCAGTGGGAGAAATGAAGTAGATTGCAAACTCCCAGAAAGTTGTTTGAATGCTCTATGAGGAATACCAGCCGAGAAAGGGGTATTCTTGGTTCTTTAGAGAGAACAAGAGATCAGCTGAGACCATTTTCTCTAGCCTTACGTAGCAGTGTAAAAATAATTCATGGGAATTTTATTTTTGACTAGTTAGCAAGCTGAGGAGTAGCAATAGAAGTTACTAGGGCCATGATTAACTGTGTTGCTTTTGATCTTGTTGCTGAATCAAAAATGAGGATTGGTTTGACCTGAAACATGAAATGTTCCTTTTGCTAACATGAAAAATTAAGATTTTGGCTAGTCCTAAACCCAAGTATTTTGGATTGTCTAAAGTCCTTTAGGTTAAAGAATGATTGAGAACAGTTTTCTAGTTTCAGGGAAACTATAATCTTCATGGCTATTCACTGAATTCAAATTGATTTCAGTCCTCTTGAATCCGTGTTTTGCTGAATATAACATGGGAGAGGGAAAGGGAGCCGAGTGTCTCCTGTATCATGAGAATGGAATAACAACTGTTCAGCTCCCTTTTTTCAAAGCAGTGCTGCACCTATCTCTGTGATGGTCCTCCAGACCAAAAAACTTCTCAGCATCGATAAGAGACAGACAAAACCGAAAGCCTGTCACAGTGAGAAACAGAGCTTTTTTTGGTTTGTTTTCCCGAAGAGCAGTGTGCATGTGGAAGGCAAGTGAAAATTATTCCCTTAATGAAAAAGCAGTAAAATTGGAAAAGCACAGCTTTGTTTGACCTTTGTTTAGACAAAGGTCAAACTGCAGTCTGGAGACAGGGGCTAAACCTATTTGCAGTACATATAGAGTGCAGTATGAAATGTAGGTAACCAACGCAATGAATATTACCATGCATAGATAATACATATATGTGTAGATAATACTGCAATCATGCTTTCTGAAAGCCATCAGGACAGATTGCACACAGGAGTTCAAAAAGTTGTAGCTGCAGAACATAATACTAAGGTCACCACAGAGACAGAGCATTTTTTTTCAAGAACACAAGAAGCATGTCAAGGAAGAGTGGATTAAGGAAGTTGTGTGAGATACTGATACAGGTCCTGGTGTTCCAACAGTGTGTATGATCCATGCTGCATCCCCCTTTTCCCTGAGATATGAAGGAAAAGGTGAAAGTGTTAAAAGTAAGGGTTGACAATTCAGTGTAGTTATCAACCAAGTTGTTCTCACAGGGTTCTGGTGTACAGAAAGAAATGATATTTTGAATTGTTGTCTGTATACAGAAGGTCTAGCTGAGGCCACCTTGAGAATGTGGTTACATGGGGAAGGTACAGAGATGAGGAGGCTTCCAAAAGAGGAAATTGTGTCTAGACTTCAAAATGCCAGTTCTCAGTTTTGTTTTAGGTGGTGATATCCTGTCTGGTGTCTTTGAGGAGAAATAATTGAGAGGAAACAGTGACACGTAAGGAGGTGGTATGTATCATTTCAGAGTAAAAGTTCCTAAACTTTTATGTTGAAAATTGTCACCAACCTGCAAAATTTGTCACTCTAGAAAGGCAGCATGTATTTTATTGTCTGATAGAGTATCAATGTAATACCACTGGCCAGCAGTGATGCAAAGTGTTCTTGTGAAGGCTGTCTGCAAGGTCTTGACTGACTTGCATGCTGTAGTCAGTATGTCTTCTTCATAAATTTTTATGTTAAAGGTTAAATATTTTGGTTTCTTTCATGTTTCAGTTGTTCTCAGCTTGGTGTTTTTATAAATAATTTGATAAATTTAAGTAAAATATAGAACATTGGAGCTACAGAGTAAAGTTCACTGTTTCTGGTAGTTCAAATGAAGTTTCCCCACTTTTGCACATATCCTTTGTGCACTGTACTTCTGTTGTTGAGAGGGGGGATCTCAAATTCTGTACTTCCCTAAACGAGGAGGAAAACAGTTATTTATGTTGTTTGTGGTTAACCTACAGAGCAGTATTAATGGTCTGTAAAACCTCTTTCAATAATTAACTCAATAGAAACTTTTGCAAAATTATTTAAATTTGAAAGTAAAGTTCCATGGGAAGAAAGGACTAGCTGGAGTTAAAATCATCAGGAGGGTGAGTTGGTGTGTAGATGAAGATCATTTTCTAATACATTCATGGTATGTAAGAAGGCAGAGTAGTGTGTGTTTAGGTGCTGAGGGGAAGAAGCCATTAAGTGGAACCAAAAATCTTCAGTACAGTTAATTCTTTCACTCAGATGACAGTGGCAGTCCACGCTTGGGTGCAAATACTGGAAACTTCACCTGAGGTGCCAATAATTGTTTTCAGTATTCCTCAAGTTCAAGTACGCTGGAGTGTTTTCCTAGGCAGAAATGACAGTGTAATACTTAAAACTTGAAATGGAACCTTATAGCCATTGAGATAATTATATTTGTACCATATAAAAGTTGTGCTTGAAAACTGAATTTGATGCCATTGTGTAACGTGTTCCTTTACAGAGAATAACGAAAATGAACAAAAGTTACCAAAAGGACACACATGGTTGGATAATTTTGTGTGTTTGTTTTGGTGTTTGTTTGTTTTGTTTCCCCTCTGGACTATTAATGATTTAGAATATTTTGATACAAATAATTCAATTAAATAATTGTACTTATATCTTGTCCAGGGCTTTCATAGTCTTAGAAGGGGAAGGCAATGAAGTTACACTGAGAACTTATACAGTCCTTGTAGAACTTGGCTATTTCTTCTATTCTGTCAAGTATTTAAATGTTTGCCTCAATCCTTTTATGGATGGGCATTAGAGTTTTTAAATTATTTGACTGTGTTAACTTCTTTGCAGGGATTTTAGGGGTAACCTAAACTTTTAATTATGTTTTCATCCATACTGTTACAGTTCTTTCGAGAAAACTGGCAGTATTTCCCTCTCTGTGCTTTTCTGTTTCTCAGAGAAGACGAAGCGCCGTATTTTTTCCCTGTTGTTGTTTTTATTTCTGCTATCTCAGTGGAAAATAGAACCCAACGGCGTTTCCCCCCACATTTGTGTGTGCCCACGAGCAGACAGGCGTGCACACTCTCCACATGCACGCAAGCACACACAAGGAATTCTTGCTCATACACAGCCAAAAGGGGCTGGACGCGGCTGTCTTCGGCTCAGTGGAAATTGGCACCGTCCCATCTCCAGTAAACAACAGCCTGACGTCAGCTCACGCAGCGGTGATAGCAGCACAACTTGAGAGATTTTTCAACTGGCCGAGCTGTTGAAAGGCTATCGCTGGCTTTGATAATCTCTGGCTGCACTTGAGAGGATTTGGTGCAAAGGTGGGGGCAGGAATGGTTGGTTAATGACAGGAATAATAGAGCAATTCCTGATAACTTCATACAGGGTGGAGAGGTGATTTTAGAGTCTTACACCAAAGGGTATTTTGATTCCCAGCTCATCGGCTGCAGTCGTTCTCTCCAGGTTCTGAAATCCTGGCTGCCTGTAGAATTCACATTCGTGCCCTGTTGGAAGTTGGAGAACAATTAAAGTGCTATAGAACAGTCAATCAAGCAGATGATAAAATTTGACTTTTCTATGTAATGTGTTGAATTAAGCATTTTCATTATGATTTCAATTCCGATGTTTGCTTTATTCAGTTGTAGAGGTAGTTCAAAGTACCTGAGCCTGGTAATGCTAAGATTTTTGCTGGTTCCTGTATATTCCATTTCTCTTAGTAGGATGTAAGTCATTGAGGCCCCACATTGTGGCCACAATGCCCAGAAAAGATTTATTGAAAGATACTTGGTTATTCATCATTATCAAATTAAGCTAAAATAAAGGGACTGTTTTGTGGGACTGGTTTCAGATAAGGCCTTCAGAAAAGTCTCTGAAATACTACAAACTCCTTGACTGCAAAGTTAGTGAGGACTCTTGCAGTTCTGAAACAGAGCCACTATGACTTAAATTTAATTACAGCTGGTTCTCCTCATAACCTGACAGTTGAAAGAGACTTTTCTATTGTTCAGTACTACTGCTGAAAACACATTTCCATTATGAACTTAGAGTCCTCCTATGCCAAAATCAGCAGTTAAAAAGGAATGGTTTGCTCTGGTAACAGGAAAAACAAACATGAAAATCATTGTGTTGTGTGACAGAAAATCAGAATGTTAAAGTAAAAGAAGGTGATAAACCTACTTGGATAACTATCTAATGGGCTGTTCTTGAATCAAAGACATTTCCAAGCAAGCATTTCAAGGATATAAATAATAGCTCATCAACTTCTGCTTTGTTTCTTGTATGGCTGCAAAGATAGCAAAAAGTTCATGTTCCATTTAAATCCTGTCACCAGGGATTTAAGAGTTTTGTGAAACCCTGGAAAGGAATGTGAATATCTGCCAGTATTAACATTTTCTAATGTACACATTTTTACATCTGTTTTTAGGGTACATTCAGGCTAGGTTAATCATAAAATCTGTCGTAGCAGGGAGGGACAAGAATGCAAGAGAGAAAGAAAAAAGAGACTCTTTCTAGGACTGTGTCTGTCCTAGTAGTAGTTTTTGAGCCTTTTAATGAAATCTGATGGAGATTCACAAGTCTTGAAAGTTCACAGCTTTTGTGCAAGTGGGCAAGGAAGTGAGGACCTGTCTGAGCCTGTACTTCTTGGTGAATTCAGTCATCAAAAGCAGGTATGGGGTAGTTCTGTGTATCTCAGAACGATACAATTGGGATTGCTGATCTTGCAGAGGGGAAGGAAAGGGTAAGCAACAGGTCTTGAAATAAACAGGGAAGTCCTGGCTTTCTGTGAGTCTGACTGCCCTTGGAGACTCGTGTGGCTGCTTGACATCTGCTCCTCAGAGAGGCTGGCATGTGGCAGGGCCTGACTGCGCTTGATTTATGACAAAAGCCCAATTTTAGCCGAGACCAAAAGCCAAGCTGTCAGAAAGCCTGTGCTTGAGAGCTTGCAGTAGCAGAATAGTTGACAGCTCAGGTAAGGAATTTGTTCAAGAAAAGCTGGCTGGAGCAAAACTCTCAGACTTCTTACACTTCAGGGCCCACATGCAACTCCAGTATCACAGCTTTTGCCCCATGCAAACAAGAACATGCCAATGTGTAGGAGAAGGGCAGACCTCTCTTCAGCTGTCCTTCCTAGGCAGGGGTGACACAGGCTGGGCAGCGTGACCTGTACACAAACTTTGGAACAGGTTGCCTTAGGTCTGTTTATGACCTCTTTCCTTCTCTGTGTTTGGCTGTAGGCTCTGAGACAATGCCTTCCTTGCAGTCTGCCTCCTTTTCTGGGCTTGTGCCTGCAGAGGGAAAACTGGGACTTGTAGCCCTGTGTAATGTCTACAGTGGCTGTAGCTGAGCAAAGGTCTCATCCTAGATCACTTCAGCAGTACTGAGTACTTGTCACAGCCCTGAGCAGAGCTTCCCCCTCCAAAAACCAAACCAGCAGCTCACAAGGGTAGTTAATCTCTTGTCTACAGCCTCCCTGAAGATGATGTTGGGCCAGATGATGTTGGGAGGAGGAGTGCAGTAGGAAACATCATTTATGTTGTTTTGGTTTGTTTTTTTTCCCACCTTGCCTTTCTTTACTGTCTCTCATCTTGTTTAACCAGCCTGCTACTGCTCTAAATAGGGAGATGAGGTGGTGGGAAAGGTCTGTACACTTCTCTTTGCCTCCAAGTGGATAACATTTGCATTTGCAGCTAGTGGTTATGAGTTAGCCAGAGCTGCTCATGCTAGCCTTGACCTAACCCAGAACCCAGAGACATGTTGTAGCATGTTTCCTCTTGCTGGAAACCTGCAGAATGGCCTTTGGGATGCTCAGCCCTGCTTGTCTCTGCATGTAACAAAGTCTGCTGGATGGCTGTTGAGGTTATGGTCAAGAGAAGTTACATTTGGCTTTAGAGTGGCTGGGTATCCAGTAGTAAGGATTTTTAATAAGTTGAAAAAGGTCTTGAATTTACTTTTGGTTTTATGGAAAAAGCTGTAAAAAGGCTCCTAAATAGGCTGGTTTGCTGTCAAGGTGTAATTTTGGAAGAGCTTTGTCATGCATCTTGAAAGGAATTATCCTTCCACAAAGATTCAGAAACATCTAGTGGTCAGACCCTTCAAAGTAACATTGCAAGCCTTCTAAAGAAATGATGCTGAGGGTATCCTTTTGCTCTTAGATGATTTTGGATCCTTGCAGGTTGATATTTTCAAGTTTTTTTGTGTAACGTAAAGGGTTAAAAAAATGAAAGAAAAGTAGTAAAGCTGAAGTTCTTATTTAATGGCTTCTCAGCACTTGGAAATGTTGCATGCTCCTGGCCTTGCCCCTTCTGTGCTCCTGAAATGTTACAACTTCTCTGAATAGTAAGGAATCATCATAAGGATGGCTTCTCCCCATTCTTGGTCACAGTGTGAGATGCAATGCACAAATAGCTCCGGGCAAGAGTGAGGGAGGGAGGATTCTTACCAGCCTCTGCCACTGGAGCCTTGCAAGAGCTGCTCCCAGACCTGTTCTGTGTCTGCTACAGCACACACATCAGTGAATTTAACGAGGCAGAGGGCAGTTCCCAGTAGGTTTTGGGGATTTGGGGTTTTCTTGTTTAAGACACTTCTACAAAGTGAAGGAGCAAAATAACTTTGTGGCTCACACTGATTTTTTCTAAACTCAAAAACCACCAAGAACATTTTCCAGGCATGGTTTCCTACCTTGACCAAGTCCTCAAATCTTACTGGTATAAAACGTGGGTGTCCAGCTGAAGAGACCAGCAAGAGCATAAAGGAGGGAGGCTCAGTGATCCTGCTTATGAGCTTAGAGACAGAGAGCTTGCTCCTTCCTTTTTTTATTCTCTTTAATTATTTCTCCCTAGTGGGCAGGGAGTCCTGTGGAGCATGTGATGCCTTCACATCCTCCCCTGCTCATGTGTCATTGAACAGGAGACCTGTCCCACCCAGAGGGAGCCCAAAGTTCCCCAAAGACATTTCACTGGGCTGGAAAGGTTCTCCTTCTTGTTCAGTCATTCTAAGGGTGGTATCAAACACAGGAAATTTACTGATTTCTTCTTGTTGGCAATGCCATGAAAGCCCATCATGGAGGAAGAAATCAAGAAAACCAGAGCAGAGAGTGGGGTAGACTGATGAGCAGGAGAAATTAGACTTTTATGGATCTACACTGAGCAGAACAGGGATTTTTGGGCTATTTGGAAAGTCGGGTAAAACACACAGCCCTCTGTTCAGCTCCATGGTACTGCTGTTCCCTGTTGAGGGCCCCCAGTTTTACTTGTACAAATTCCTTATGGATTTTTTTCCACCTGAAATAAAACAGTATGATATGGGGAAAAAAAAACCCAAACCAACAACCACCACAAAAAAAAAAAAAAAAAAAAAAAAAAAAAAAAAAAAAAAAAAAAAAAAAAAGGCAAAAAAACCACACCCCAACACACACACAAAAAAATTAGTTCTCACAACTGAAATGTTTATTTCTACCACTAAAAACTCAGTTTCCTCATTACTACACTAATGTGTTGATTTGAAATGGCTGAGTGGCTTTAATTATAACCCTGATTTTATTTTCTTTTTCGGTAGCAATAATAGCCAAGCGATGGCATGCCATTGACAAAGGCAGCTTTGAAGGAGCAGCAATCCTGAGAGGTGCCGTCCTGCTCCCTCCCCCCGGCCCCATCTCCCAACTCCCCACAAAGAAAACAAGTCGCTGCCTCTTCAAGACTTTTCTTGTCCTTTCTGTTCGTGACAGGCGTAAGTGTTAGTAACATCTGCTGGCCCGAGCTCGCTTCCTCCTGCTGTGCCGGGCTCTGGCAGGGCCGTGCAGAGCAGCCAGGACCCTGTGCCAAGCACGGAGCGTGGCTTTGCCGAGCCAGGGCTGAACTCAGCGGAGCTGCGCCTGCAATAGGCGGGCACGGGCTCCATGCGCCTGGCAGGGCGTGCTCGGCTCCTCCTGCCTTCTCAGGCCCCAGCTCTCACACAAGTGGAAGGCTTCTTGGCTTTTTCTCCTTTGTGGGTAATGAATGTCATTTTAAGCAAAATAGCCAAGGGGGATAAACAGATCAACATGCGAATCTGAAAACATTTTTCTGTGAGCTTTGACTTAGAAAGTTACTGTAAATTAGATGTTACAGAGATCTCTTTTCTTTCACAAATTATTCTTTAACTTGTTTCTGCCTTTCAACAACGTTTTGTGGTTCATTAGGTGGTGGGGTTTTTAGTGGTTTTTTTCCCTTCACTCTGTCAAATTTCCTTGATGGTGGCAGTATTTTCCAGAGCAACCTGAAGGGAAAGTGTGTGTATATATATATATATAAATAATTTCACAGGGACATAGAATCTGTAAAGACAGATGCAGACCCTGCTTTATTTTGTAATTGTTTGTTTGCCTCAGAGTTGGCTAGCTTTACCTTTCAATAAAATGGACAAAAAGTATTTTGGTTTTGCTTTTTTAAAGTAAGGCATAGGTTTTCTCTTCCTAAGACTGGTTGGTTGAATACTTCTAATTTCTTTTTCATCAAATTAAAAAAAAATAAAGGAGTATGTGGAGATTTGGTCTATTTTATGTCACATGTGAGGTCAATGGGAAAAAATAGGTGCATCTAAGAGTAAAATTTATCTCAGACTTGTCAGCTCCTAACAAGTAGTGATCTTGCTACTTGCTCTTAGGTTGGCAGTAATGTGATGCTCTGCTTCAGATCTATTTTTTGGGGAATGGATGGGGAGTTCCTGAAGCTGTTTAATATGCCATTTCCTGCTCTGAGAATTTTTAAAGACTCTTGTAATGACTTATCTGGAGATTTTCTTCTAACAACATCAAAAGGGAGCCTGAAGTTACGCTCTCCTGTACTTCGCTCCAATCAGCCTTACAGAATAATCCAGTTGTTTCTTCCTTCTGAGTACACAATGAGTGTGTGTGGCAATGATCCTGGAGCCTGCAGGCAGCTGCAGAAGAAAAGGACTTCGGTGGTTTGCTTTTGCTTTCTCTTCCTGTCTCCTCCATTTTCATATATGTTTCTGAGAAGGCTGAGTTTCCAAGGGACTAGCTAGTGCAAGACCAGGGGAAAGTGAAACTGTGTTTTGAGCCTTGTTTTGTTAGTTCTTTTTGCTTTCATGTAGTGCTCTATCAAATGCACTTTTCTTTAATATTAAAAACAATGTGGTGGATGGATAAATTTAAGATGTCAGTCAATAAAAATTAAAATCTGGACTTTATCTGTAGGGATCACCTACTTTTAATGAGAGAGAAGCTGAGTATGTCTGCCCCTCAGCCCTGCCTTCTGCAAAATGCCAAGCATCATCACTCTGGCATCATTTAGAGGTAACTTCGTAGTGCTCCTAAGTAGCTGAAAGTGAAAAGATTAGAAATCAGGCTGATGATAGAGTTTCTTTTCAAATGCTTTCTCTAAATGTTTAATACTGGGTCCCTGAGGAAGTCCCATTGTTAAAGCTGCGTGACTCTGAAATCACCTTGACTCTGCGGGGGCGATATTTGAGAGTTCTGGGGATTTTCCTCATCTGACTCTTAGAGTTCCCTTTTGTTGCAAGGATTACCAAGGTTTTTTGTGAAACATGTCCCTCTCAGAGTGTGTATCATCTCCAGTCAAGTCAAATTGACAGGGGTGTCAGGAATTAGCCCATGTACACTAGACATCTAAACCAAATCATGTTATTAACTAAGATTAAGGGTTGCTGTAAACTTTTCCCAAAGGATTTTGAAGCTTGTTCACAAATAAATGCTGAAGAAGAGTTTCAGTGCTTTCTAGGCCCCTTTCCCCCATGTGACATTAATAACACTAACAAAAATAACTCCAGAGTGCATAATTCTAATAGACTCAGTGACAGAGACCCTAACACACTGTGCACTGTGGGTACCTGTAGAGGGGAGCTGTTCCTCTCCTCTGCCACAGCCTGGTGTGGAGCAGGACGTGGCACCACACAAGGCATTGGCATGAAAAGTGGGAGAATTTCACCCGGTCCTGCAGAAACGATGAAGAACTTAACAAAACAGAATAGAAGGTGATAAAGACATGGGGATTTAACAGTTGGCTCTCTGGGAAGTTCCATTTCTCTGCAGACTGCAGACTGTTGGTTGTTGGCTGTTTTTTTCTCTCCTGAGTTACAAAAACTTGCTTGTTCTTCGTTTCCAACTTTCCTTACTCCAGGATTGGTTATGGGGCAGACAATGAGCAGAGGCATGGGGTGTGCAGGATGAGGTACAAGGCACTCTGCTTTACCCTCTCCTGTGTGGATAATGTGGTGTCAGCTTTGAAAGCAGAGCTGTGTGTGTTGCATAAGGGCGTCGCTTGTGTCCTTCAGTATCTGCTCAGAGCTGGGAGATGCCGTGCTGCAGAGCCGCACAGCAGCTTCCCTGGGGGTAGGCATCCATGAGAGAGCAGAGCAGGGCTGCTACACCAGTTCTAGTGTCTGCAGCACTTGGATCTATCCCCGGGGGCCTCTCCTTTGCATATTAACCCAACCTGACCCTGCTTGCCTTGCAGGAACTGCCCAGATCGCAGCTAAAGGGGGGGTATGGCTGTATGGAAGTGTAAGGCCTGACACTGATGGTGTCAATGAGCAGCAAGCCATATATTGCTCTATGTGTTCCTAATGAATGCTGAAGCCAAAATATACTTGCATTTCCTTTTTTCATCTGTTAGCAGTACAGCACGTTTAGTAGGGTTTTTTTTGAAAACTGTGTGATGAAAAAGAATGGCCAAAACCTCTTAACTAAACCATTTACAAAGCAGTCTTCTTAATCTGCGTGGACATAAATATGGGCTGAATACCCTTATGGGTTTCTGACTGGGTTATTCAGCCTTAAATTGAAGTGACCTCATTCTTGGGGTATCCAAGGGGCTCAAGCCTTGAATTTTTTTCTTACCATGTTTGCTGATGATTTTTATACTGTTAGCAAGACCTCTGGTGGGTGATATTCCAAAAAGGTTGCAGTGGCAAAAATTACTGATGAAATCACAGAAGGAAAGCAGTGTGTGGAGGTTCCATGGAGGAGAGGTTGTCTTTGGATTTTTGTTATTTCAGCTTGAGATTTGGTGTGCAGTTTGTCTGGTCCTTTGGGCTGCCACTCTCTGACAGTGAATTCACATTTCAGCTTTTTTTTCAGTTGATTTGATTTTGTCTAACAGGTCGAATTTTTTTCTTATTTATGATCAAACAGTGCTGATGGGTTTAGGAGGGCTGATTTGGGGGTAAAACTCCAGATATAAAGTGACTCTTTGTGTTTAGGTATACGTGAGCACTGAAATATTTTTAGTGACGTGTGTTCCTTCCAGAAGCACATGCTCTTCTCAGAGCTTTGGATTTGGTTGGTTGTATATACCAAAACCACTTTCTCTTCTGTTTTCCTCTTTCTGTTCCAGAAACTGGGCAAAGATCTGTTTGATTTCAAGTTTTCTTTTTAATAAATTTTTTAATGGACAGATTTCAGCAGTGATTTGAAATGAGCCTGACATGGAAGTTAGGCGTAAATGTGACAAAATTCAGTATCTGTGCATCATTTCAAATCTAAACCACGAAAAACTGAGATTTGCTTTCAGATTGAAAGACAAATCAAACTGCAAAGCAAGGCAAAAAGAAAGTCTGGTGTTTCTAATGCTGCTGAAGTTTGTGCAGTTTTTGAAGCCACCAGCTACTAAAACATGCTAATTACTCCATGGAGATGATAATGTTTTTGGGACGTCAGCTGAACAGTTGGCATGAAACCTGGGCCCTGGAAAGTCAGCTGCTGCTGATTGTGATGGAGTCAGTGTCACCTGCTGACCCTTGTATTACAAGAGTTCAGGCATGGTGTGCAAAAGGGGTAGAAGATGTTTTCCTTCCCATGACAGAAGATACGGGTGTGTGACTTCAGGAGTTGCCACTGCCCAGAGGCAGAGACTTGGGGTAATTAAGCAGAAGCACAGACACCTAAAGAGGGAGAGAATTTCCAATAACTAGACATACAAAATTAAACCAAACTGGTGATTCTAGTTTCAGGCAGTGACTGTACTGGTTTTACGTGGCAGAGAGTGTACACAGGGAGTGTTAGGTTATAGTGCCCGCAGTAGCTTTCCAAATACCACTCAGACAGCCACAATTGATTGATTTTGTGCCTCTAATTTTGAATTCTTTTGATCAGCAGGAAAAACAGATTCCTCTAAGCCAAGGGGACCATACCCCACCATCTTGCAGTTGTAAATACAGCTTGGTCCTCTCCAAACTTCATTGTGAGTTGTTGTAGCATGTGTGACTCACAGCCTAATTAAACAGTCTCAAAAAGAATACAATCTCAGCATTAGCTGTGTTTTTACTAAGCATATCCAAGTATTTTCTGTCTCTTGGAGAGTCAGATATGTGGTTTTAGAACATCTGCCTGCCTGACAGTAGATTGCAAAACCATCAGTGATATCTGTCATGAATGTGCAGGACTGGGTTGTCCTGGATGGCTGGTTTGGAAGGGGAAATTTCTGTCAGAAAGTGCCGGCACTTACATGTTAATTGAGCCTTCATTCTTACATGTGTGTAAGTGTATGATAAAAACCCGCTATGGAAAGTAATCTTACCATTCTCTGTGTGGGTATAATGGAGGAGGAGAGCTTTTAAAAATTATTATTTTATTGTTAAAATTTATTTTGCTTAGTAGAATAATAGAAGGAGGTTCAGCCCTGTGTTTTCAGTGAATAACTACTTGGTAGTGAAATGAAGTAATGAAAAACATCCAGTTTTTGGGGATACTGTGCATATGAAATAGAACATTTTTGCATACTGAGTAGGATGTTCCAAGGCATGCATAGTCTTTGAGGCTTTTTTGTTTCTTTTACATATGGAAAAATGTAAAAAAATGGTGAAAATCAGACCTGCTGTAGGTAAAATTTCCATTTGTGATCCTCTTGCTTCCAACCTTATTGAGCTCTTAGATCTTGAGCTTGAACTTGTCCCTTTGAGTCTCTGTGTGCAGTGCAGAGCTGTTTATGCATCTCACACTCCTGTTTGCTCACCAAAATCCATCTGATGCCCACAGAAGTATCTTTCCAGGCCCAGGTACTCATAAATAGGAGACATGATTTTGGTTGTTTGGTATCTAATGCTTTGTGACCACAAACTGTTGTGAGAATATCTGTAACTTCCAAGACTTTCATTCCTTTGAATTGACTTGGATTTGGATGTGTTTGCTGTAATTCTTGTCTATGTTATATTAATGTCCATCTTATCTCCGTTGCTCCAAATTCGTCATTATTATGCTATGCTAATACCTTTTTTTTTTTTTTTTTTGTTCCTGAAGCTAGTTGCCTTGTGTTGCTTTTGGGTTTACTAGTTCCTTAAGAGGGAAAAATTTTTGGTTTCTCCTTAACCTATTCAATAGCATAGGTGCTTTGCAGAATAATGTTTTATAAATCCCCCTAAAAGAGGTGGAGGAGAGGAGAGGGAGAGGAGAAGGAGAGGAGAGGAGATTCGAGGAGAGGAGATTCGAGGAGAGGAGATTCGAGGAGAGGAGAGGAGAGGAGATTCGAGGAGAGGAGATTCGAGGAGAGGAGATTAGAGGAGAGGAGAGGAGAGGAGAGGAGAGGAATTATTGCACCATTGCACTGAGTCCTTTAAGGGGGCTCTTGAAACAGAGGTAGAGTGACTTTTTTCTCAGTAGTAGGTGAATGTGAAATGTTTTTAAACTAAACTAAACTAAAAGAGAACTGAAAGAGAAGAGATTCAGATTAGATAATAAGAACAAATTCTTCCCTTTGAGGGTGGGCNAGGGGAGGGGAGGGGAGGGGAGGGGAGGGGAGAGGGAGAGGGAGAGGGAGAGGGAGAGGGAGAGGAGGTGTTTGGGATGGGAAGACAAATCAGGAGACCCGATTTGAGTGCCCAGCCTTAAAATGTTGCCTTTGCTCTCTTGTATTTGCTATTCCTTTTGCTGTTTAATTCCTGAGGACTACATTTCCTTTTCCCATCACTCTGACATATCTGTTTAGCTTGTAAGATGCCTGACACAGGGCTGTGTGTCCAGACATGGATATTTGTGCAGAGCCGGAGCCCCGTGAATCTCTGGGTTCAAGAGGAGGACAGCAGTGGCAGCGTTGCCATCCTGAAGTTGCAGCAGTTACATTCCCATCCTGGGAGCTCCTGTACTTGAGGCTGCTTGTCTCTAGGTAACTCTTCGATGTAGGAACAAGAAAGTGCCACTCCTCTGCAAGCTGCTGCAGCACATCCTGGGAGTGTTCTGCCACATCCAGCCCTGTCCTTCCCCGGGGCTCCCTGATCGCTTCAGCCCCCATTACACACACACCCTCTGAGGAGGAGTGCTGGTTACCCGAGAGCCCCAAACTCCGTGAACCAGACCCACTGGGGTAATTCCTCTGTCTCTCCTTCTCTGGTGAGGTTTAGGGGATTTGCTGGCCTGTCTGCAGGTGTTAAAGGCTTCACTACTTCACCTCTATCTTGCCACATTTCCAAAGTGGGGTAGCGCTGCAGCTGCCTCTGACTCGGGCTGGTATTGCCTGAGTGCTGCTGCGAAGTCTCCTGGCCCTTGGCCACTCTGGGTGAACTACCCCTGTAATAATTGTCTACTGTAGCTGCCTTACAGCTGCAGGATGCTTTTTTTACAGGATGCTTTTTCTTTCTTCCCTTCCTCCTGCATCCCCCTTACCATTATTGGGTAGCTAGACATAGGTGTTGTCTGGTGTGGGTGCTTTCCTCCCGTGCCCTCGCTATCAAGCGCTCATCACATGATAGCAGACCTCACCCAGACCCAGCGACTGCCGATCACAGCGCGTCGTAGGCTGGCGCCGCTCCCGATTCTCCGGAGCTGGCAACTCTCCTCTTTTCTTTGAGCTCCCATAACGGGAGCAGATCAGCGGTGGGAGCAGCCCGAGCGCTGCTCTGACGGGGCTTTACTCCCGTGTACCTCCGGTTTTCCACAAATCCTGCCAAGTGAGTTTCCTGGTTGTGGGCTGTGTCATTCGCTGTGCGCCCCTTCCCTGCCCCCACCCATTTCCTGACATCACTTCAGATCCGGCTGTAGCGCTGGTCCAGTTCTGCTGGAGCACTCCACCCTGGGCTTCCGAAGGCAGTAAATCTTCCTGGTCGGGAGAGTCATACGGTGTGTGGAGCATGAAAAGCTACAAAGCTTTGTCAAGCTTGGGAAAGAAATGCTCAAAAAATGAGGGAGAGTTGGAACTACTTTTTTTTTTTTTTCCCTTCTCTCTCCCCCACCCCCAATACTGCGTTGCCTTCATCTGGTGAGCCTGCTGTACCCTAAATAGAAATAAATAAACAAACAAACACTTTAAATTTATCTCTACTGCAGTTTCCTGCAGCAATTTTGAAATGATCTGGTGTAAAGCAATAAGTAAAATACATTCTCATTGCTTTTATTGGTCTCTTTGGAGTGCCTTTCTAGACTATCACCATCATCATTTTTCAGAACACCATGGGTACTGTTTAGTTGATCTGGCCTTAGAGGTTGGAGTTGGTCATTCTGGGGCTAAAACTGTCCAAAGCAAAGGTCTGCAGTGCTGTGATGATGAATAATCTCTTGGCAACCCTATAAAGAAAGCTTTTTATTCATAAGGAAGGTGTTGGAGCCCCCACTGGCATTATGACAAGATATTTTTCTGCTGGAGGTCCCTAGGATTCAGGATTTCCTCACCTTCCTGGCATTTGGGCTTGTCCCATTTGCTACTGATTCAAATCTCAAACAGCAAACACAGACTAGGTTCAGTACTTTTTTGTCTTTTGTGGCAGCTCTGGGAGTAAAAGGACATATCAAATTTTGAGCATTGCTTTTCCCAGTGTGAAGCCAAAAGTCTTTCCACCTGCATAAACTGGGGAGGGATCAGATGGACTTGAGTCAGGTGTGTTTATAACAGCATGTTCCTTTCTAAAGAAAACTAATTTCTTTAAACAGTGGGCAATTGATAGAATTTATAGCCCAGAATGTTTTGCTGCAGGATTAATAAGTGGTGTCCTGTAGGGCAGCTGCAATTTGCTGCCCTAAAACACTGCTTGGGATCAAAGTGCCCTTCTGCCATATTGCCCATAAGCTATGTATGGTGACCAGACTTGGGTGTGACATGTCTTCAGGTCCTTCTTTCCAGGTCAGTTGTCTGAGGCAAACATGCCATCCCTTCTGCCTATCTCTGCCTCCTCAACCTTTAGCCACAGTTGAATTTTTGCTCACTTTGTATCAGTCTAAAGATACTTGCCATCAGAGTGTAGTGTCAAAGCCCTGGAGAGAAACAATGTCTGGTGGGAAACTGATGTCTTGTGTGGATTGAAATAGCTTTGATGAATACTGTAGGAAGAGTGATGCTTTCAGGTGAAAGCTTTTAGGGGAACCTGACTGTTTCTAGCAGGAAACATCACAGTTAGTTCTGCTGGATGTTCCACCATCATGATCAGGCAAATGCTCCTTTTCACTTTTGTCTTGAGGAGGATTTTGCACTTTTTTTTTTTTTTTTTTTTTTTAATCAGCTGCAGTCATCTCCCTTACACTGGGTTAAATAGCAGCATGGCACTTGATCTGAATTATCTTTATTATGTCCTGTGGCAGAGCACATTTGCATGATATCCCTAATAACTCTGTCTTCCATACTATATTGTGACTCTTAGGTTACTCCCAGAGAAATTCCAGGGACTGGAAGTCATGGGGTGCAATGTCACAAATGCCTTTAGGACCAGTTTGTGTCCACAGTGGTCAATTCCTGTGTGTCCTCCCCAGAAGTGACACGCAGTGGGGATTTTTCTGCTGTGGGTGCTGATTACACTTGCAAATGATACTGACGTGGGAGGAGTTTTCTTGAGAACACGGTTAGGATTTAAAACCTTGACTGAGTGAAGAAATGACTTGGAAAAAATAAGAGGTTGTTCAGAAAAGGACAAGCACAAAGTTGTTAACTTAGGTTGGAATAATGGGCTGCCCAGACCCAGAATGGGAGATGGCTGGCTGAGCAGCAGCTCTGCAGAGGGGGGATGGAGCTGATGGTGGATTCCAGGCTGACTGTGAGTCACCGGCCTCATACAGTTGTGAAAAAGGCAAGCTGAGGTTTATAACCAAAAGGGTACAGTGATCCTTCCAGTCAGCTCTGCTTGGTGAGGTCTCAGCTGGAGTCTTGAACCAGTTTTCTGCTCACAGCCTTTAAAAACAGCAAAACAACTCAAAAGTGGGTCAAAAAAAAA
>VXBR01002567.1:742898-767677 GCA_013400215.1 Cisticola juncidis | reverse complement strand
CAAAAAAAAAAAAAAAAAAGAAAAAAGGGAGGAAAATAGCATGAATGGATGATTTAGCAGACATGACCCATACAGAGAAAGTGTAGGTATCGGGGTTGCGCAGTCCATGGAAGAAAAAAGTGAGGGGATGGATGAACATGTTAGCACCTGTAAAATGTGGGAAGGAATAAGCTGTTTAGCATAAATTTCAGGAAGAGGACTGTGTACTTGAGTCTTGTGGGAGCTTTGTGCAGAGCAGTCCCGGTGACAGGCTGTCACCAGAAATCCACGGGAGCCTCTTTTTAGCAAATGTATTTATCTGGAACTGTTTCTGCGGCAATGGCTCTTCTTCTCTCCTGCCTTGTGATGGCCAAGCCTGAGAAACACATGGTGGGAAGGGAGCCTGTGCTTCCCATTGCAGGAGAGCTGGCTGTGGCCCAGTGAGTGGAGGAGAGCAGGGCAGCTGCAGAGCTGACCTGCGCCTCAGATCGATGCTGGAATGGCAAAGCTCGCCCTGTGCTTTAGTGCTGAGGAGGCAGCGCCTTCATACCCAGGTGTGGCACCACAAATGCTTGGTCAGAGGTGTGCTCTGATGTCAGGCAGTGAGATTTTTTTTGGCTGCTGGTGTAGGGAAGTTGAACACACGCATTTGGCTTGCATGGAAAAGCCAGTAATTTTGCTCCTTTGCTCTCCACCAGGAAAGGTGACCAGGATGAAAGCAGGATCGCGGCTTTAGACTCACTGCAGGACCTGGTAGTCCTGCAGGAGCACCAGGTATCAGCTCTCAGGATATGACAAATCCATCCTGACAGATGTCCCTTTAGCACCAGCAGCCTAAACATCATGGCTGTGTTCTTCTGAGGGGTTTGTTCCTATCTTTTAGGGAGATTGTTGTCTCGGGGATGGGCTTGCTCTCCTGCATCATGTAACAGCTACCGCAGCAAAGCAATATTAGGAAGTAAGATTTTAGCTGTCTTCCACGTGATTAGTCCTGCTTGAGGGAGGGGGAAGGGCCTCACACTCCCTATTAATCATTTCTTCTTCCCTCCTCCCATCTGCTCAGTGATTCTCTTGCTCTTGCATACACCACTGATATTTGATCACTTTTATTTCTCTGTGATTCTCTGATTCCCTCCCTCTCCTTGTTGGTTCTTTCTTGAATCTCTGCCCTCCTTGCTCCCACATTCTTGCAGAGATGCTACTCAATGACCTAATTTTCTTCCCTAGCTTCCTTAAAAAGAAAAAAGAGGGGCGAAAAAAGAAAAGAAAACATACTCCAAAGTTCCTCATTCCCTTCTCCATGGACATTATGCCTTTTCCCAGTGGTCAGCACCTTCAGCCAGAGTTGTAGAGCACATGTGGGCAGTGCCTGCTTCCCTCCTCCTCCTCTTTGTGCCCTCCCCAGAGGGTGCAAGCCTGACTCCTCCTCCACCTCCTTCTCTTCCAGCTGCTTTCACTAGCCTCCTAGCTCTTCTTGGCACTGAGGAGCCTGGACATCTGTAGAAGCAGCTGGAAGCAAGATGGAAAGCCAATATCCTGCAGCTCATCAGATCTCAACAAACCTCAGCTCAGGAACAAACTGCTTAATTTGCTGGGGGTTTTTGTATTCTTTTGGTTCGCAGTGCACACTGCTCGTTCCTCACCATCCCAAAAAAGCTCCAGCTTTCTTGGTACATGGCATGGCTATAGCCTGTTTTTTTAGAAATCTTGTTACCAGTCTGTAAATCAGAAGAAGGCAAAGTTAAGCTTTGTTTCCACTTGGACCTTCAGCACTACCTGCCATTAGATCATATGGTTTCATGGACGGTATTTAATCCTGCGTTAGAAAAATTTGACCTCGGTCAAACAAGCAGCAACAGCACAAATTCATAGTCCTGAGAACATAGCAAAAGTGGGTTTTGCTGGTTCTCTGCCACTTCCCCACCTGATTTACATCAAAACCTTCTTGCAAAGAAGACGACTGGTGATACTCTGAAAGGTGCCACAGTCATTCTTCCCTGTAAACGCTGTAAGGCAGAGTTAACCTGAGCTGCACAGGGCTGAAGGAGCAGAAGAGGTGCAGGATCCCTGCTGCTGTTCCTGTGGGGGTGGGAGAAGCTGGCGGGGGTTGGGAACTGCCGCATTTTGCAGCAGGGCGTTCGGGGATGGGCCCCCGAAGGGAAGCGAGCGAGCCGCGTTGCCGTGAAAAGCCTCGCAGCGTGTTACATGATGCAAGCTCCTTGGCAAGTGCTGTAATTGTGTCACTGAAATGGCTGAGCCACAATGCTCAGGGAAAAAGGTTTTTCCTGGTGAGCCTGCGAGTGCACTGTGCCCTTCCCTGGTGCACCAGAGCAGTTCTGGGAAGGCCAGGGATACCACAGAGTGCTGAGAGGGCTGGTGTTTGAGGAAGGATTCTTGTGCTCTGTTTCAGGATTTGAAATTTGCCAATTTGTGGCTGAGAGCACGTAACAAGAGATATAACTAGACAGATGCTTTAAAAATGTTTTTCAAAGGACTTGGAAATGCGTATGACGATTAGGGACACCATTTTCATAAAGCTTTCAGCCCAGCATCCTGTTTTACTCTCACGACAAACTGCAGTAATGCACAAAAACAGCTACTGGAGTTTTTAATATCTTGCTCCCTCAGCACTAACGGTAGCTGTTTGCTTTCAGATGCCATGATTTGCACCCAGAACAGGAGCATAGAGGTACAAAGTAAAGGGAATTGCTTTAGAAATCAGGCTTTAGGCCTAATTTGGGGTCAGTCTTCAAACCACCAGCTCTGTCATGGCTGGGTATTGCTTTGCAGCATGGGTGCCCATCGGTACGTGTGGGTACACAGAGCCTACGTGTGCTGTTGTCAGGTGTTTGAGTCCAGTGTAAAGCAAATACCATTTGCAAGTAGCCCTAATATGTCCTGTCTCTTTTCTTCTTCCCCGTCTCTAAACCTTTGCCGTGAAGCAGAGCTCTCATATTTTCCATTCCTAATTCAGGAGCTGGAGGGATCGCCAGGTATCAAGTTACAGGAGGAAGAGTGAAGACATTTGGTTGCAGCTTCATCGGCTCACACAGTGCATACACCCAAGCGAACATTTTCATCAGCCCCCATGTCTCTGTTAAAACTCTCAGGAAAGCCCTCTTTTCTCTAGGTCTGTCCTTGGGAAGGATGCTGTCTGCAAGGAAAGTTCCCATCAACAGAGGTGTTTGAAGGCTGGGAACAGGAGGAAGGAAAAACCCTGTAACGATCAAAAAGCATCTCGTCCATAGTACAGGAAGTGTTGTTCCTACTCATCTGAGCTACCAAAATAAGGCAAACCAACAAGTTTCAACAATAACAATGTTGAAATTAAATCCTTTGAATGGGTAATGTGTGTAGCTTAAAATGTGACTCAGCCAGGAATTGTTACTATTTCTGGTACTGTTTTAGTTTTTAAACCTAGTCTACTTCAGATATTTGGCATATCCTTGGTTGTGATAGGAGGCTGATTAGAGGTGGTGACTAAATATCCTTTATGGGCTGACTAATTCAAACTGGGATCTTTTTTGCTGAAATTGAAATCTGATGCTCTCCAAGTTGGACATGAACCTGAGTAAAGACTGCAGTGTGTAAAAGAAAGCCAACCCCCTGTGTATATATATATATTACATTCTTGTCACTTCCTATCTAGCATTTATTTTCTTGCTGGGGTTTTCAAGGCTATGTTTTTTCTCAGACAGAACCTCTTCTCTGTGTTAGGATGCTTTCTTCAAACCTTCAGTTTGCTTCTGTTTAATTCTTAGTGGTGGTGTGTGTTTGGCTGTTTCCTCAGTAGTTTGTCCCATCAGAAGAGCCTTCTCACATCCTCTTTTCCTATGTATTCTCTTGGTCTTTTCCCTGTGTGCTGGCTTTCCATTTGCTGATCTCCATGTGTTAGTCCTTTTTGTTGCTCATTTGAGCTGGCCTGTCTGCAGTGCAGGAATGATCTGCAGCCAGCTCTTCTGTTTCCCCACTATGCCTTTCCTTTGGTAGAGCTGATGGGAAATGCTGTATTTCTCCCTTCCCTCCTCCCTCTGCCCCCTTCCTCTCCTGCTTCCTATTCTTGTACAGTTGAGTGAAAAGCACTTAAAAAAAGGACTTTGGGTAAAAGAGGAGCAGAAACAAACTCCAGTTATTTCCCTGTGTTTTCTTACTGTCTGCCTGTTCCTGCAACCAGGCACTCAGCTTTTGAAGCTGCATATTCTTGGGAATCAGTAGAGAGATTAATTTTGGACAAGGTAGTAGTGGACTGACATTTGATTTCCTTTTTCAAGTGTGACTGTTATCCATATGCTGGATACCACACGTGACTTACAACACCCGCTCTCTGCGTGCCCTCAGTTTTTCTGCCCAACCTTCAGTTCACATTTTATTGGCAATTCTGTGAAAAGAAGTAGAAATTGTCTTCCTTCCCACTGAAAGTCTAGGTTAAAATTAAAACACAAACAGAGCTGCAGAAGCTCTGGGACTTGTCTCCTATTAACCCCAAAGGCTGCCTTTGGGGCCAGCCTTGTGGGCTTTTCAGAGAGCTGGAAAGGGGAGTTTCCTTATTATACACAAGGATTTTGCTTCTTACTACCCATGTGGTGGTTGTGGAGGTGTCCCTAAAATGTAGTAGTTTGTCAGTGTGTGTTTGCTGTACTGAGATACTCCATGAACCCTGGATGTGGAAATGTGAAGCATTCTGAGATCAGAGGGGAACCACAAATGAATCTGTGTATTTTCAGCTTTTCTGTCTTTATTTTTCCCAGTTTGGTGGACAGTGATTTGTTGTGTATGCTGCTTGTGTACTGTGTAGCATGAACAAAGAGAGTCCATGCAATATGAATGACACACATTGAATTAAAACTGTCAAGTTCTTCCCCTCCTGCCACTTTTCCAGGCCGTTTTTTCCCTGTGTGGGCTGTGTGTTGTTTGCGTGCTTCCACTGCTGCTCAGTGAAACACATGGCACTTCTGGATAACAGACAAAACAATATTAGGTGCTTTGTTGTCGCCCATATGCCCAAAACTAAGGATAAGACTTGTGCCTTCTCACGGTGTGACTCTTGGGGATTCTGTGCAGGGCTAGGAGTCAGACTCAACAATCCTTGTATGTCCCTTCCAGCTCAACAGATTCTGTGATTCTGTCCCTCATCTCCACCCACCCTCAGTTCAAGCAGTAGGAGTTGGAAGAAGTTGGGTGAAAACCTGATGGGAGTCCAAGGTCTCCGTTTGTGTAATTGTGGGAGCAATGTGATGTAACACTGAGCAGAGTCACTGTTCTAATGTACCTTTAGACCTGGGCAAGAGGAGGAAGAAAAGCTGTGACACAGCCTCTTGTCAGGAGCTTGTCCCTGCAGTCCTCCAGATTCCTGGAAGACAGGTCGCATCCTACCAGGCATGAGAGATGCTGAGTGAGGATGTGCAGCCTGTGCTCTGCAGGTCTGCAGACTGGACAGGTCCTTTCAGCCTTCGCCTATGCACACAAGAAGGACAGACTGTGGAAGGTCCTTGATGCAGATGCCTTAAATTGATGACAAAAAAGAAAGCCCAAGATATCTGCCTCTTCTTCTATCTTGCCCTTAGAAATGCTTCCCATGGTTTCTAGCCCTTCCTTGGGAAGTACAAACCCCTTTCCTCTGAGGGCCTGTGGGTTGGAAGCTTGCTGTGGGGAAGTCCATAGAGCCAAATCACCTTTGAGAACAAGACAAGGATATTTGGATCACACCTGCATGCCCTGCTGTGTACCCTGGTGCTCAGGAAAGGGTATTGCTGGAGAGCTCGAAGAGGTGAAGCTCAGATGAGCAAAACCAGATGTCAAACATATTTTCTACCTATCCAAGCTGTCCCTTACTGTAACAGTGGCATCAGGAGAAATTTGAACCTTCTGCAACTGAAAATGTTGCCTCAAACTTTGAATTGCTTGTTCAGCTGCCGTGTCAGATGGGTGGTGTGGGATAGAAGCACACATCATCTTCTGTCAGTGTGGGAGGCTCCCACAGCAAGGTGGACAGGATGCTTAGGGTGGGACAGCTTGGAAAGGCTCCCCAGAGCTCAGTCCACATGTGCTATTAGTCACTGCCTGTCCTTTACTCGGGCCCGATTTTCAGGCTGGGTGCTGTAGCTCACAGTCTGACCCCAGATGTGTGTTAATTATTTATTTTCCTCCACGTGCTGGCAGATGGTTGGAAGAAGAGTCTGCCAAGCATAGTGCATGCTTGAGGGCAGCGATTTTGAGACACG
This sequence comes from Cisticola juncidis, assembly GCA_013400215.1. Taxonomy (NCBI): domain Eukaryota; kingdom Metazoa; phylum Chordata; class Aves; order Passeriformes; family Cisticolidae; genus Cisticola; species Cisticola juncidis. Next base: position 761,477 of record VXBR01002567.1, on the reverse strand, counting down.
TTGTTGAGATTATCTGATGTTTCACATTTTCTGTAATTTAGTTTGTGTGTGTTTGAAGGGAGTATTTAAAACTTGCAGACAACAGTTTGCTGGGTTGCAGGGAATGAAACCCCTAATGAATAGTCCATTGTTTACGTCCATTTGAGGCTGTTTCTTTGCTGAATTAGTGCCATGAAACATAGCTGCAACTCTGTTGTTTTTAACTCCCCTCTCCTTACCCATCCCCCCTCCTATTCCTTTTGGTTGCTAAATCCTGCTGCTATCTTCTCTACACAAGTTTCCAGGCTTCCTTCTCTCCTCTTGATTTTCTTCTGCTTAAACCTCTTGTCCAAACTGGGTCATCTTTTGCTTCTAGTGTGATAAATTTTCCCATCCTTGACCTCTTGGACTCACAGTTCAGTCCTTATTATTTTTATCCAGATGAATATGGGAAAAAAAAAGGCCTCCAAACTGTTTTCTGCCATAATCAGGTCGAGATCCCTCTCTTGCTATTGCCTTTCCCTCCCTAGTTCCTTGCTATGGAGCTCCTTCTGTGCCGATTTGCAGCTGTGTGTATATATATGAATGTTTTATATTTGCCTGCAAGCCCTCTGCCCAGTTTCTAGCTCTTATTTTCCTGTCCATTCAGGAGGCTTCCCCTCTTGCTGTGTCCGTTCTGCTCCGTGCTCTGATCTCTGTGCCTTCTAAAATTTGAGGTAGCTCCCTTTCCCCTGTCTTCAAACAGATAAGTGGCCTGTTGGTGAAGTTGTAAGCTTTTTCTCCGCGTGCTCCGGTTTGTAGATGCCCCCCCCCCTTTTTTTTTTTTTTGTGTTGCTAATTGATGCTGTGTAGCTGTTTACCTGCATGACTCACCGGAGTGATTGCTCAGACTGATGCATACCATACTCTGGAACTGTTTCTTTTCTCTCCAACCCTGATTTATAGATAACTGGAAAAAGCAGTTCTTGGCTGCCCTGTTTTGAAAACTATTACACCACAGAAAAACTCATTACGTGAACACAGCACCTGATATAAAGAAGCTCTATTTGGTTTTCTGGTTTCCCCCATGAAAAAAATGCTTCCCTTTATTATTGAAACAATAATTCCCCTCAAATTATATTTAAGGGATGTAGGCACCAAGGCCTGCCTGCTCTTCAAGGATTTGCCCCCCCCCCGAACTGAGGAGTTTTTTGTAATCAATAGAGGGAATGGGGTATTTTGGAGAGGTTTTGTTTGTTTTCTGGATAGGCAGTGTGCACATGCCACGTAATACAAACCCACCACAGCTCTATCAGGCTTGTGTATACCAGATTAAATGCTGGCACAGGTATTTGCAGAGAATTCCCTATGGATGAAGGGGTTGGGAGGGTTGGAAAGCCCCAAAGATTTCAGGAAAGTAGGTACAGACCAACTGAGAGTCTCCTTTAATTAAAGGAGTGCTGTGCATTGTGCAAATCAAGTGCATTTGCTTCCCTTTTCTTCACAACCTCAGTGGGATGCCCTCTGGACTGCAACTTGAGGGCAATGCTGTAAATTTTGAAATATTGTTTGTTTGTGTAGGACAGTGCTGGTGTCCTTTCAGGTCAGCTTAGCTGCTCTAAAATATGGCAAAATCATTGTGTGACAAGCAAACCAACAATGCTTCAGCCCAATGCCAAAGAAAATCCTGCAAGAAGGAGAATTAGCTGCGAAAATTTACCTTGTTGCTACGGAGCTTATTTGGTCGCATATATCATGTCAGAGTTGAATGATTGAAGATCTACTCCACTTGGTAAATGAACATTTGTGCCAGTTACAGGACAGCTTATTCATGCATAAAACCTGAGATACCTGGTAGTGGTGCTGGACAGGTTGTTTTTGAATGAATGTGCTTGTTGGAAGGCAGGGGAGGGAGGAGTGAAATGCCTTTGTGTCTTTAAAGTATTTCTCCTTTTGATGCCATATACTGTTAAAGAAACCAGATTCTGGGGACATGTTGGTTCCACAAGCAGCAAAACTTAGTTCTTCTTACAGTGGGGATGCTTTCTCCTTCTTACTTCCACTCCAGATTGATGTTAAGATCCAGAGGCTGTGGCACTGCTTTTGTTTTGGCCTCTTACTTCCCTCTAAAAACACAGAGCCAATACATAGACTATGATCAATTCATGACTTTGCTACAACAATTTTCTCCTCTTCCCACCTCCATCAGCAGACACTGCACATTCCTCCCAAACCAAAGCCCTGTAGCCCAGAACTAGGTCACACCCCACCACCTGGACAGCAGTCACGGCTTGCGTCATTGCTTGGCGTGACGTCGGTGAGCGCCGGACGAGCAGGACCGGCTTCTTCAGGAAGCAGGATGTGAGAACGCCCCTCGTGATTCCTCCAGATGGGCCTGGGGAGGTGATGGGGAGAGGATGTTGTTTACACAGGGAAAAAAATAAAGAGGGGGCATAAGCTAACATGATCAGCGCGCGGATTTTCTGCCAGTTGGTTTGGATGATTTATAATGGTATACAGAGCTTTGCCGCCTTTATGCTGACTTGTTCCACTGCTGCCCAGAGGTCAGCCCGTTGGCCTGTAAAAAATGAATAGTCGATCTCTGTGGCTTTTTCTGGTGGCCACAATCCTGGGGCTGTTGTCAGTCCTGCTGTTGAGCTTAGCTGGGGGCTGGAGGGGGCTGCCCAGGATACTCGCTCAGACTCTTAGCAATGGTGATTTCATTTTGGACATCCCTATAAAGTGACTCTATGCAGGGCGTATCCAAATCTCCTTTTTAGTTAGCGGGAAGAGGTGCAAGCAATGCCAGCAGTTGGACTGGTAGCCTTTGCTCAAAAATGTGATTTCTTGTTGCAGTGGTTACTTTGGGAAGCTCACAGGAAAGGAGCTTCCATTTTTTTTCAGATTATTTCAGTTGCAGTAAAAGGTTAGCTGCACAGCGGATGGGCACAATGGAATTAGCAGCAGAGACAGAGGTATCTACGAGCATGTGATCATTTTCATAGGACATGTACACTGCGCTTCTTCCTGAGAAGTGCCGAGAACAAATTGTCATAGAAATGCCAAACACAGTCAGTCTGTTTTGGGCTGAGGCAAGAAATGAGGGCCCTATAGCCTGGAGAGATGTGTATGAATCTGCGTGGGGAAAATGCTCCTTAATTAGATGGGTTGACAGATCCTGTTTCTCCTGCTCCTTCCGCAGTTTGCAGGGTTCAGTCTAGGAAACGCCTCCCAAACTCGCCCACCACTGCCCTTATGGAAGGCCTGGCACACTCACCTAGAGTCCTGCATGCCGTGTGGCTGGATGTCACCAAGGCCTGTTTGGCTGGATGGACAACTTCAGCCTGGGAGGGGAGCCCAGCACATCCCCTGCCCTCTGCACACCATGTTCTGTAATGCTCCTTCCCGTGGCCTGAGGAGGATGATGTCTGTCCTGGCAGGGCCTGGCTGGGAGAGCTTGGGGTGCTGCTGGGCTGAGCACTGCTGCTCTGAAAGTTGCTTAATAGACATGCCAGACTCTATCTTGACAATACACCCTTTTCTTGAGAGAAATGAGAAGTTTCAATTTCAGTCACTAGCCTGTTTTTCATTGACCTGTTTTAGTCAGCAAGTCATGGCTTTACTGTGCCGCTCTCTCAAACTGCCACTCATGAGCCTAACGAGACGGTGCAGCAAAACTCCTGTCCTCTGCAGAAAATGCAAAGAGAGAAGAGACAGTTTTACCCCAAACGTTAGAGGAGACTCAGTCAAATTAACACTACAGTAAATGTAAAATATTTTTAATTTAAAGACTGCTTTAAGCCCCAGTTAGAAGGTGGGGGGAAGGGTTTGGAGTGAAGTTAATAAGCCTTTTAAAACTTTTGATTGAATATTTTATTCAGTGTTTGTATAACTCAGTTATCTGCTAGTTAATACCAAGGTTTTTAATACCTCTCCAGAGCCAATATGCTACAAACCTTCAGCCCTGTTGGGTATTTGTGCTACAGCATATTTAATAGCCATGACAACAATTCAACAATTGTATAGAAGCCTCCCCTCCCTGTCTGAGTGTTGTAGGCACCAGAGTGTCTCCATTGGAAAACCCCTAAACATACAGTTTCAGCCAAAACTGGTTTAATGATAGTCTACTGAGAGCTTGACAGGCTTTAAAAAAAAAAAAGAAAAAAAAAGAAAAAGGGGCGCTTTTTTCCCTCCCCCCCTCCAATTTTTTTCTTAACTTCTTCGCTGCTTTTGTGAAAGCTGCCGCTGTAAAACACAAGGCAAATTAAAAAAAATAAATTGCTTCAAATTGCTTAACAGGCTTGATGAGACAAAGCCTGGTGTGTTGGAGTGGCTGCAGGGAGCTCTGCGGCTGCTTTTGTATGATTTCAGAGGTGAATTTAGATGGCTGGAAGATAGATGGGTGCCAGATGCAGTTTGACACAGATTCCGGCAGCTGCTCCTGCGCGAGGTTTCATTAGCGGTGAGTTAGCGAGCAGCAGAGCGCCGGCGAGGCCCCCGACGCTGCGCTGACAGCCAGAGCGCTGGAACAATACAATATTCGCTAAGTGATTTTAATCTGGGAGATTAAATGACACCCAGTTGGTTTCCCGACTTAGAAAGCCAACACGGTATAAAGCCCGGGCCCTTGTCACATACGTTTGCATTGAGAGTGCTTTCCTGACCCCCTCATCCTGAAATGGGAAGAGAAGGGCTGGTTTTGTGTCGCAGACATATTTTTCCATCCTCACTGTATAATGTGCTTTTAACTACAACAGGAAACATTGGCCTCACTTCAGCAAATGCTTACATTGGACCAAAGTGCTCGCGTGCTCCTGCTAAGCACAGGAGAAACTGTTTGAAAGATTAGGGCCACAGTCTGTAAAGTGAACGGCTTCCTTTTTAATAGATGGGCAAGTCCCAAAATCAGGAAGCAGTCAGTATTTATGGGCTTGGGCAATTGAGTTTGGTTTTAAATAAACCAGTGTACTACAATGGATGACTTGATAGAATTGCTGGAGGAGCTACTGTTCTCCAGGCAGATGAAGTTGTATTTGTGGAGGAGCACTAAAGATTAGGACTTGGTGAAGGGAGAGAAAATGTAATCAAACTTATTTGCAAAACAACCAGGGCCAACTTCAAGATTCTTCTAGGGGGACTTCATGGGCTGTATTTTGGGAACTGTTGCTGTGGCACATTTACCGTGTTATTCAGGTTTTCTATATATTTTGTGTATCTCTAATTGCTTCAGCAAGTACATCCCTGACTAGGAAAAAAAAATAGGTATTCTCCTCTGATAGACAGGGGAAAGTATGTAGGGAAGCAAACAAACAAAATCTTTTTTTTCTCATGTGCCACCTGAATTTTGCCTTTACATATTTAACTGCTGATGTCAAACTATTCTGTTCACTTTGAGTCATTTACTGTCCTCACAGTAAGCAGACAAACTAGCCTTTTTTTACCCCCCTCTAATAAATATGCAATTTGGATGTGTAAGGGCTGCTCTCTTTGGATCTCAACTGTTTGTTTGTGCATGTTACAATTCTGTTTCTAGATGCCTTTGGTAAATACCCCATGCATGGCTTCAATTAAGCTTTCTATATTGAGAAAGTATGCCTTAATTTATCAGGTTAAAGATATCTCTGTTACATCAATTTGTTCACAGTGTGTTGTGACCTAATCAACTAGGGATGTAAGCCATTTCATGAGGAGTAATTACTCAACAACAAAAAATGTCTCTCTTTCCTAATAGCCGTGAGTGAGTTGGCTAATTGGAATCCATTTTGGTAGTGGCAGGTCAGCCATCAGGAGGTGGCTTTCCTGGCTGGCTTCTAGGTGGGAGGGAGAAGGCAGCAGCTCCAGAAGCACAGAGCTGTGGTTTCCTGAGGTCACTGGGAGAGCTTCTCTCCGCTGGATCAGTGTCACGTTTGCTGGCATTGGGGTGTCCTCATGATCCACTTTAGCACCAATGCTGTGACAGTTTGGTCAGAACCCTTTCCTAGATATTTTTGAGGGAAAGAATTCACGAGTGGGTTGGAAATGACACATCTTCTTTCAAGACTCTCGAAAGAGTTCTGGTGTTGTTATTGTTAGTGAGGGCCGGGGGCTGCAGTGATGTTCCCATGTGACAAATCTCCATGGCCTGGTTAGGCCTTGGTCAGGAGATAGTGTGAATTTTAGGGGTGATTGCTTATTATGTCTCTGTTCAGATTAGCTTATGACAGTGACAGAGCAATTTTTGTTTTCTGTGCTGCATCACTTAGGAGCATGAGCTGCCAGTCCTGCTAGGGGTGTCATGCAGAGGCATCTTCTAGATGATCCCACTGGTTGCTGTCTTGTTTTTCTACTTGATAGATCATTGAGGTGCATTCTGGTTTTTTCTTTTCTTTTTTTTTTTTCCTCCCCTCCTTGGCTTCAAACCTTGCTGAGAGGGAGGTGGAGAGGAAAATCCTCATGAATTAACATTATTTCCCTGGTGGGCTTTGCTGCCATTTTATCTAATTACGCCTGCTGTTTTCCAGATCACATTGTAAGCATTTGCATGAAGGGGCTTTCACTTACCTCCTCAAGTAAATTAAATAACAGCCCTTAGGCTGGGCTGACAGCATAATGCATTTTCATGTGGGAGATCAACAGCTCCCATACCTTGAGATGGGAAATGCTGAAATGACAGGGAAGCTCTGTGCTTTTGTCTTGAATTGGGGCAGCTAGACGGAGTTAGGGCCACTTTGAAAATGCCTGCTGCTGGCTCTTGTGTGTAGGGATTGGTAGGAAGAGAGGGGCACACAGGAATCTGCAGAGGGCCACCCAGAACAGACTCACGAGGATCCACGAGCTACGTGCAAGATGTGCAGGAAAGCCAGGGAAAGCAAGCCTGGTGTCAGCAGGTTTAAATGCACAGCCCTATTGGAAAGCGTGAAGGGATCTGCAAACTGTGGAAGATTGGAAGCCACAGACATAAAGCAACTGAGAGGTGTAGGCCCTGCCCTGAGGATGTTTACAGCATGACTTTGTGGATGAGGAAGGCTGGACTTGTGTGGAGAGCTCAGGAAATCAAAACACACGGCCTTGACTTTCATTTCCACAATAGGCCAGCCCGTAGTTTCCCTGTGCTTCATTTCTTCAATTTGCAAAATGAGGCAGTAGCCCATCTGCTGAAATGACAGTCCGCTGCTTCCCTTGCCTGACCCGTTACTCCCAGCGAGTATCCAGCCCTGGGAATTATCCTCCTCCAAAAGTTTCAGAGCTCCCAGAGCCCTTCTTGATACCAGCCTCGTGGGGTGATCTGTTCCCTTCACAGTCATGTGTGTTACACATCAGAAATGTAGATCAGCCCTTCCCTGGCTGTGGTCACTCCTTCATTCCTTTGATACAGCTGTGAGCTTCTGAGGAGGAGAGTGGATAGGGAACAAATGACCATGAGGAAATGTATTTCTTCAGCTCCTGATGGGCCCAGGCTCGTCCTGGCACAAAAGAGGATGTTGATGGGAAGGCAGAGACAAATTCCACTTCCCCCAAACATTAGGCTTGGACAAGCCTTGGGTAGCCCAAAATTCTGGTGTCCTCTTGGATTCTTTCTTTACAGGACCTGAAGTGGGGAATTTAATCCCTACCCTGATGTGCTCGTGCTGGTCATGAATGGGGATCAGCAACAGGAGAGGCTGCCTAGCTTGGCAGGCTGTGCCTGACTTATGCAAAGCTCCCACCATGTAGATTTTTCATGAAAAGGAAGAAAGGTGATACTTGTGACAATGACCCTCTCAGTATTGCACCTGTAATGTTGAAGTACCTCCTAGCTTTTGGTGCTGATTCCTTTTATCCTGTTTCATTGGTTGGGGATTAAGGAAATCATGCAGATCACTAAGATCTGCTTGAAGGAGTCCTCAGGGACTCACTTTTGTCTAGGGATCTTTGCTGAAGAAATGTGATTTACTTGTTTTTCTTCAGAAAATCAAGTTTTCTGTTCCATCAAAACATAGTTCCAGGTTGAGGGTGGAGGAGAGCTAGAAATGTTAGTGTGGTGGATGTGTAAACACCTTTTAACTTACGTGTTAAAGCATCTTGGCTCTTCCAAGTAACTAGAGAACTACTTTGTGATGCATTTCGGTGTCTGAGATGAATTTTGAATGCCAGCGAGATAATGAGATTTATCAAATAAAAAGCCTGTCTTTCACTTTGTTCAAGCTTGGCCTCATGCCTCAGATACATGGAGTTTAGCTCAGAAGCAGCTTGTAATTTGTATCACAAAACCACCGTGTGTAATTGGTGATGGATGGTGGCCACTGAGTGCGGGAGGTTTGGGACGTGCTGACGGCTCCCGCTGACATTTTCGCCCGGTCAAAGTGACTGCGAGGGGCAGGGCACCAGCAATGGTCACCACGAGGCTGCCCTGGGAGAGGCTGAGGAGGTGTTTGCCTCTATAAATCAGGGATTCAGGGTTGATGTCAATCACTTCTTAGCATGAACTTGCAGGATATTCACGACGCAAGACACAGTGCTGCTTTTGATGTGTATGGGGAGATGATTCAGGACTGATACAGCTGCTTCAGTGATCTGGTAGTATACATCCCATTATCATTATTCACTCACATTATTCACTGTTAGAAAGCTTTCTAACAATTCATGATATTTCTCAAGCTCTCATCCCCTCCTCTCTCTTTCTAAAAAAACTAATTTAATTTTATTATTATTATTATTCAGATTCCTGCTGTACACATCCCCCAAGCAGGTGGGAGGGGGAGTTGGTGGGTGATGACTTGGCTTTGTTGGAACTTCACTTAATGCAGGGTGGGGGCAGAGAAAATGAAGCTAAATTACGCAGATCCTGAAGGCACAGCTAGTGCACTGCATCACTTGTGAGCATGACTAGAACTGAAAATGAATCACAGCCTTGTTAGACACGGTATGTGTCAGTGCATGTGGGCAGAAATATCATTCAGTGAGAGAGAGAAAAAGAGACTACATCTTTTAAAGTGTGCTGGTCCCACTGAAATCACTGTAGTATGGGTGAAAGCTGGGTAACAGTGGCACAGCTGCTCTAGGATACTTTACCTTGTGGATTTTCATTCCTTTCTGAAGGTTCAGAAGGAGTCGAGATTTGTCAGCAGTGACATCTATTTTCTAAACAAGAAAAGGCTATAATTGCAAGCTCAGGTTTGAACCCACTGTTGGGGACTTTAAAATACAACCACCCATTTGGGGCTGGATTTGAATGTGGAGTTGCTTCAGCCTGTGTGTTCATTGTGCATGAGGAAGCAAACGTGATTTGCTCTTTGTGTAAACTTTTGATGGTTGCGTGTGCACACGAACCCACAGTAGACACACGTGCACACTGAGCCAGAGTGCATGTATTCTAGAGACAAAAATCCAGCCTGGAGCTGTAACCCTAGTTCTTGCAGCTGTATAATTCAAACATTCTATTTCTAGAATGGAAATTGGTTCTGCAGTTCAGTTGCAGTGTGACAGAGCCACATCAGGTGATTTGATGGAGAGATGCTGGAATCGGCTGGCCACTAAAATCCGCTATATCTGTGTTTGTGTTCCAGAAGATACTTGCAACAAGTGATAACAATGTTCCTAAAGAAGCTCTCCCACCTCCTGCAGAGACCTATCCATAGCAGCCAACAAGCAGCAGCCATCTTAAAATTTCCCCCTTGGCACACTAAAACCATACTTTTAAAAAAAATCAACCAGTGTATTCTTTAAGGGATTTTGTTTGTGCATTTTTGAACGTTGTGCTTGGTGCCTGTGCTCAGTCATTGGCCTGTTATGTGTGATGTGTTGTATGATTTAAAAGCTGATGATTCTAGACACTAGCCTGAGTTTTTAATAAGTGGCTAGAGATGTGTGGTTTCTCCTCTATCCCCCTCCCACAGACCAGGTGCTTTGTACTTTCTGAACGTGCAGTGGTTTTTGTGAAGGATGTAAACTGCAGCTGAGAGCACAGCCGTGCACCTCACCCTGCCAAAGGAAAAAAAAAGAAAAAGGAAAAACGATAAACCCCCCACCATCAGTAGCTTTCTTAAATCCTGGTCATCATGTGGCATTCCTAGAATGTCCATACATACTAAATGAAAGAGGGAAAATGGGAATATCTTGTGATTTTCTGACTCTTAACATGATTTTTTTGGGAGGAAGGCAAGGAAGGGATCTGTACTTGTGACAAATTAAAAATAAGTTTTAATTACTTAGAGTAAGAACATGCTCTGAAAAGTAAAGATTTTGGACTTAATGTGCATGGAACAAAAGGCCGTTGTGAGCTATGTACGAGAGTTGCTGCAAGTTTGTATTCTGCCCTTTTTTTTCTGTGGGAGTTATTTCCTGTTGTTGACTAGAGTTCTTTATTTAGAACCACCTAGCTACTGAATGACGGCTCGCTTGCAAGAAGAAAAAGTGTGATTAAAACTTGCTAAGGCTCATTCCAAGATCTCCCCACTTCCATTTATATAAGGGGAATCTTTGCTAAATGGGAGAAAGTGAAGTTCAAAACAACAAATGCATTTCCTTCTCATTATTGTACCCACATCAGCTGTGGCAGCTAGCAAAAAAGATCTTGGGAGGCTGAGGTCTTTCGCCAGACATCTCATGGAAGACAGTGTTCCTCTAACAGAGGTGATTTATTTAGGTTGTTCTGGTTTGAAAACAGAAAGAAACCCATCAAATGCCAAGCCTCCCTTTTTGTTGCTGGCAGGAGTAATGTACTGATAGTATTGGGGGCAGCTCTTTCCATGAACCCCACAACTCCAGTAAGGAGCTTTGCACTTTCCCAGCTGCTCAGAGAAGAAAAAGTTTCCTTTGAAGAGCACTGCCAGCAAAAAGAAGTTTCTGTATGCTGACCTTGGCAATATATTTGGGCATGTGTGTGGAGTCAAATTCTCCGCACTTTGACATCTGCCTAACTTCTTTTGCTCTTGTGGCAGGGCTGAACATCCAGCAAGAGTACAGTAAAGTTAGCAGAAGAGCAGATTCAACAGGAAAAAGAAAAAAAGAGAATTTAACATGAAGGTTAACTCTACTGTAGGTAGTAGGTGAGGAAGCAGAGTAACTGGGCTTTATTATGGGTTAATTATGGGACTTTTTGGCTTAGCAGGAAACACAGTAGGATTGTCCCCTGGGTGTGGAGGACTAGGAAATGCTCTGGGGCATGAGTGATAGCAGATGGACAGCCATCCCTCCTTGGCTTGGCTGGCCCCTTGCTGTGAGCCTCTGGCAGAGGGTGCCTCTTTCTGCTCTTGCAAAAGGGCTGGTGCCTCTCTGCAGTACCTGGGGCTGGCTGCTCTGGGTGGGCAGGTACTTCCCTCTGCAGACAGGAGTTATGGCTCAGTCGTTGGCACCTTCCCTTCTACAAATGGATCCGATAGAAACTGGTTTGTGAAGTTGAACCTCTGCAGGAAAGTGGATCTCTGTGAAAGAGAGAGGGGTTTGGGAGCCTTCTGAGTATCCCAAAAGGGGATGTGTGCTGGGAAAGTTTGTGGCTGGGAGTAGAAGTAGAGAAAGCCTCAGGGATACACCTCGTGTTATTTTCTTCTCCTGCTGCTGTCCAGTGGTCCAGCAAGGGAAGACCCTGGACTCGGTAGCAGCACTGTCAATGGGAATGCAGCTCTTCCTCCTTGTTTCTTGGGCCCACTCCTTTCCCTTGACTTGATCCCCCCTGTACTCCTGTTTTGCCCCCTCACCAAGGCTAAAATAAAAATAAAAGGGGACGGCTATTACTGTTTGAGCAACCTGCTTATGGCTGTCACAGAAAACCACCATAGGCTTTAGGGAGCTGTATGCCACATGCAGCAACTTCTTCCCCACCTCCATGCCATCCCTGCTTAGGACATCTCTTTTTTCCCTTTTTATTTTTTTTCCCCTAATATTTTCTTTTGCACCCCTGCAAATGCCCACACAGGTTATGTCATATGGGTGTGACCAGACAGAAGGCTGCCCCTCTGCTCTTCCAGACCCTTGCCACATTAGGACATTAGCACCCCAGAGCCACCGTGGGAGGAAGAAAAAGACCATCAAGAGGTGTGAAAAGGAAGGGGAATCTGATGATAAATGGTGGATTTTCAGCTTCTGCCTTTGGCTTGTAGGCTAGGTAGGACCTAGATGCTGGGTGGGTTTGCAGTGATTTAGTGTTTCATCCTTGCTTGGGAATACTAATTAGGTGTAAACCTCTTTTAGCCTTTGGCTAATGGTCACTATAAATAAACAGCTTCCTTTAAAGTGGAAGAACATAAAAAAAGGGGTTAGAGGAGAACCTAAATTAATTTGTGCAGTTCCCTTTTTCTTCAGAAAGATAAAATGCATTTCTGACGGTTACGGGGTGGTTTTAGGTAGAGTTGAGAAATGCAGACATCACCCACAGTCTGTTTACCTGCATATACAGTATGAGCTTCTGCTGACTCTTAGCCGTGCTAGCACTGGGGAATGTAGAAAGACAAAATGAATCATTACCACAGGCATAGTCACTAAAAGCATCTGATGTACTCATTCATTCTTTTTTTTTTTTAAATCTCCTCTTTGCACATGATCTAAGGAGTTACATATTTTGTGAAGGGTTAAAACAGAAAGATTTGTGCATTCACTGCATTGACTCAATGAGTTCAGTTCTATATGCTCTTCAATTATTTGTAGAGGAACAGAATGGCAGTGGGAGTTAATGCTGCTACATTTGATGTTCTTGTGCTAGGTTTTCTGCTGGCTCCTTTTTTTTTTCTTCCTCTTCTGAATTTGGCCCTACAGATTCAACTTCTGTTTTATTGGGGTTTGTTGGTTTTGATGCTTTTTTTTTTTTTTTTAAGAAGTGGTGTATGTCACTCACTGTTTACTTAAAATTAGACCCTCAGAAACCTTTGTCTGAAAGGAGTACAGATAAACATCATCTGTAAAGAATTTTGCACCTGGGACAGTCAGAGAAAGGATTTATCATTGCAAATTTGAATTACTTTGAAAACTCCTCTATCTTGGTAAGCATTCTTTGAATCTAAAGGCTCTAGGAAGCTGCAGAATCTAGTTTTAAACAATAGGCCCAAGTCCCCACATCTGCATAGGAGCATTAATTTGCTTTACAGGTTGTATTTCAGCCAGGAGAAGCAGCTATGGGTGGGTGCATTCATTTGGATGTCCATGTATTAACTCATGCTTTTGTGTAAATAAGGATTGAAGTAACTTGTTGTTGGTTTGGTTTTTGGTTGTATTTTTTTTTCTGCTATCTGAGCACAAACACAGTGACGTGGTTTAGGTCCTGCATAACTTATTGAAATGCTGTGTAACACCCTAAATCACCACTTGGATAGTGCCTTCCCAGCCTCAAACTCGTTGTAAGTGTTGTACGATGCTTTAATGCAAGAAATCTGAGCAGGAACACCCACTTCTAGAAGCCTCTGCTCACCCCACTGGTGGCTGTCAAGCCTTTGGCATCTGAGCAGGGTTGAGCAGTGCTAAACATATTCCGACCTGCCTGTGCACCCGGGCCTCTTTCAGGTTTCAGGAGTGCTTAGGAAAAGTATAGGGGGTATCTGTGCTCCAGAAATGTGTGGCTGCACAGAAGCTTGGCAGGAGCAGCTTTGCTTCAGGAAAGGGTTGCAGTCCGTGCAGCCGGAGCAGTGGAGCCGTACTCCCCTGGTGAACAAGGAGCAGGTGATCCCTCAGCACTGGGGACGTGGTGGTGACCTTTGTGCTCAAGTGTGTGTGGCTTGCATGTTTGACAGCCCCACGTTGTTAATGTTTTCAGGCTCGTGTTGGGTTTGTGCTCAAGACTGGTGGGTGGCCCAAAGTCTTCTGGCTTGATTGCAGCGACATCTGTTTACACCAGCGGTTAATTGGGCCTGAAGAATGGCCACCTCTCTGCTTTTCCCCACCGTTTCTGTGTTTTTTCTTGATTAGAAATATTCTCTCCTCAGCTCGAAAACAGAGCTGAGGTTTTATCTGCAGATTTTTTTTCCCCTCTTGATCCACTAGCCCTGGTATGAGATGAATATCCGGACATCAGCATAGCCTCTCTTCAAAAAAGTAACCAAGCATTCCAGAAAAGAATGACTTGTGCTTTTGATAGAGGCTGCAGAGTGAGCATTGAAAAGGAAAGAAAAGCAGCCTGAAATTGTTTAAAACTCGGCTCAGTGCAGAGTACAATTCACCGTGTCACCAGAAGCAGGATTGGAAAGAGGAGAGGCTGTTTTTTAGGAGCCTGTGTGCTGTACAGGCAGTGCCAGTGTGAACAGTCTGGCCTGGGCCAGGAATGAAGCACATCTTGCAGGGGATGCAGCCTGGATTGGGTTTGGAAAGGAACACAGGTTTTTATAAAAAGGCAGAAAGATGTGAGGAGATGTACAGCAGCAGTAGGCAGCCCAAAGCTCTGTCAGGGGACAGTGTTTCAGCTGGAGCAAGGATGATGCACACCAACAGTCTCCAGAGGACTGGGAGTGCACAGGGAATTACAGAGGGAGGGAGTCATCTCCATGCATGAGGAATGCAGCAAAACCTCCTCTGACTAAGCCAGCTAATGCACACTGCTTTTTTTTTTTTTCTTTCCTGATAATCCTGTTCCATAATATTTCCTTAATAATTTAGTATGTGAGGAGTAGCCCTTCTGAAAAGCATCTAAATCACCAATCTGGATGAAACCTTGCTACCCCTGTCCTTCACACACGCTGGGGGTTTTTGTTTGGTATGGCTATTTGAGACCCATCCTGGACTCAAGGGTTGGGTTTTTTCCCCTAATTACTTAACAAATTTACCATGTGGCACAACCCTTGGTACTGCCAAGCAATAGCTTCATATTACTAGACTGAACAGGCCTGATCCTGCGTTACCAAAGCCAAAAGCAGTATTTGGGAACTGACGTTGTCATCAAAATCTGTAGGAAGCTTAGAATAACTCTACAAAAGGGGTTAGTTGCACTCAGAATATTGATTCATGAGCTCCCTCGCTTTTTGCATTGCTGTTCATTTTACCCAAAGAAGATCAACTGCCCAACTGGACATATAATATATGATACTGCATTACAACTAAGGCTGCATTTGGTCATACTCATTAATTAAACTGATTTCTCCTGTAGGGTTTTTTTTTCCTAGAGAACTAACCGAGAATGATAATTAAGCATGTTATGCATTCTAGGGAACGGTGTTTCTCCTACTGCCACAAAAACATTAAAGGAGAAAAATATGAACTAAAGCAGAAAATGAGGTGGTGGGGGAAAGGGCTAAAACTGCAGTAAGAATGGGTGGAGCATTCCTTCCTTTGGTTTTTACTGACTTCTGTGCCTTGGGACACACGGACTCACGTGCCTTGTTAGAGTGGAAGAGTTGCAGCATAAACCTGGGAAAAAGAAGAAGAAAAAGCCACTGAAATCCCAAGGAAAGCAGCCCAGCTCCCAGGTGCAGCTCCCCTCCTGCTCGTGTACAGGTGCAAACTGCAGTAATGCAGCACCCCAGTTTTTTACTGAGGAACTCGTTTTTATTTGTGTCTCAGCCTCGCACGAGAAGGGCCCTGCTCTGGGAGGTCAGTGCTGAGCCTGAACAGAGATGGTACGAGCTGTGAGCAGTGTTTAATTGTGCCTTTGCTTGCAGTGTGCTTTCTCCTTACCCAGGAGAGCCTTGGTGCTCAGTGAGGAGCGCTGCTCGAGTGGAACGAGCAGCTCTGGCTGTAGGCAGGCCCTTTGTTTAGCTTTTCCCAAGTTACCAGTGCTGAGGGGGTCTTTATTTGCAGAAAGCTGTCTACTCTGGGGTGCAGTGTTAGGTGTTTGCCTGCCAGCTCCTGCATGCACCAAAGCAAAGACATCCAGGCAGAAAATGAAGTTGTGTTGAACAATTACCTGATGAAATCTCGTGGTATTCATACGTACTGCAATCAGAAAGGAAAAGGCCAAGGATGCAATTAGAAGCATAGGGAGCAGTTCACTCCATCTATTTTTAAAAATGCAAGGGATGCCAACATTCCAGCACACCAAACTTTGCCACTCTTTCCTAATTAGCACGTGTGTTGATGGGCAGATTACCTGGCAGTCTGTAGCGTTTCTAATGAACTGATTCATGAAGTCCAGTGTCTGTTTCCCTCTTCCTAATCTTTGATTTCTGTTTGCTCATCTATTACCTTGTTCATTTATTTATCTTCAATGCAGGGGTGGGTTTTGAATGATTTTCATGAGGTCTGGCCTCAGACAGGCTCTGACCATCCTTGCTCAAAGCCAGGGCTGCACTCAGGCTATGCCTGTAGCCCACATCAGGTCGGTACTGCTGCAGCTCAGCTCCTTCCCTTTCACTGTGTCATCTTCACATGTGAGCAGCTCAGGGGCCTGTGTCAGGGCTACGACTGCACCACTAAACTTGTGCTGCTGCTCCCTGGGAAGCCCATGCCTGCATGATTCTGAAATAGGATGCATTTGGGGCGGCTCCTCCTTGCAGACGCTCAGACTGATCCCCCCTCCCGCTCCTGCAGGCTCTGGAAACCTCTGCCGACACACTTCTTCCTAGCAGAGCATTTTGTGACTCCCTTGCAGGCTGCTTCTCCATGCTTACTGACATGTTCGGGGGAACTGCATTGGGGCCTCGCAGACACCTTCTGGTCAGGCTGCTCCCCAGCTGCAGAGCCGAGTTTCTTGGCCAGAAAGGTCTCGCTCAGTCAGGTGCGAGGCCATGTGAGGAGCAGCCAGCAGCAGGATTATTCTCCTTGTGTAGCCCAACCTCGTCCCGCCACGCCGGAGCCTGTGCTGTGCACGAAGCATAGGAAGGAGCTCTGTTCATATCGATTCGTATCGTGACCTATGCTCAGCTGGGAGTGCTTCTGAGTGTGGATGCAGGTTGTACTAGCTGTGTTCAGAGGCACAATCTGAGTTACAGCGTGACTGTAAACTCCTGCCAAGAAAGACTCGGGAGAGTTACAGTAGGAAACAGAAGGGGCGGTGATCTTTTTCTTATGCCGGTGTAAAATTGGAGCACCCGAGCGAAGCCAGGAGCATTTAAAACTCGAGTGACACAGGCTCAGGCTTTTTACTGCCGAGCGTAACACGGCAAGATCGGGGCTGTGCGTATCGGGCTGGAGCCCAGCTGCTTATTTAGCAAATGTTTGTGGTTCTGCCTCTGGTGCCGGCGATAGCGTGCACACACCCAGGCACGGGGACTGTAAACCTGCCGCGGACTTTGAGCTCCGGCAGGCGGGCGCTGCTCGGCTGGGCGCATCCACGGCGCAATTGCGCAAGGCCACATCCCGCCGTCTTACAAATGTGGTGTAAAGGAGGGCGGAATGGGGCCCTGGAATTCACCGAATCTGGCACTCAAAAAAACCCCCAAACAACCCGGCCAAATTTTCTGTGTGCCTTTTGAGTAGGCAGAAGCCCACTGGACAGGTATGGCTCAGGCCCTAAAGAAAATGAGGCTTTTCCTTTTATTTAGTGATTTTATTGTGACCCAGGTAATTTCAGGGAGAGACTTGTTTCCCCAGGCAGAAGGACCAAATTTCAGTGCCTTGCTGCTGGAAAGTATCCAGCCAGGGAGATTCTGGTTTTAATGTTTGCCAGCTCCTGGGCAATTCGCAAATCACTCGTCAAGATCTAGTAAACGGTTCGTGAATTGCTTTGCAGATTGGTTTAGGGCTAACTCTGTGCCACAGATACGGGATGAGAGAGCTTGGATCTCCTCAAAGGAATGGCTGATAGCGCTGATGGAAAGGGAAAAGGTGTACTGAGGCCCCCAAACCGGCAAAATAAAACAGTTTTTAGCTCTGATGCGCTTTCCTTCTGTTTTAGTGAACTCAGCAGAGTGCCAGTCCTGGTGTTTAAACATCAATTAGATGGGACCTTTTCAATGCCAGTTTTAAGAATCCATAAAATCAGCGCTTAAGTCTCCTTTTATTTTGGCAGATTCACAGTTTTAATTGTTTGCTGTTGTTTTTCCTTTGTGGATTTTTGTCAGATACAGTTTCCAGGATAAGGAAACCTTTCTTCTAAGAGTATCCTTTTCGGTTTTCTAACTGAAAATGGAACTTAGTTTCTAAAGCAAGAGCATCATCTTGATTGATCCCAAATCATTACAGACCGTTTCGAACATAATACCTAAACGAGTCGTGGTGTTAATGACTAATAATCGCCTTTATATTAGGTCTTAAAGCTTTATTGTCCCGAAGTACAACCGGTTTAGTGGAACATGAAAGGCCGGAACGATCCGAGATGCCTGCTGGGGCTGCAGCCAAAACTGTAAGGTGTTTGAATCGCCTTTAACAGCGCCGGCTGGGATTACAGCCCCTTTCGGAACACAATCATCGAGGTGACTTAAAAGAATCATCTTCTTTCCAGATAGCGCCTGGTGCCGAGCGCTTCCCTCCTTTCCCCAAGTCTTCGCGTGCTGGAACATCTCCGTTTGGCCTCATTTTTGTGCTTCGGTGGTACCTGCACAGCCCAAATTAGCAGCGAGGATTCCGCGGACGGGGGCCGCCCCCTCCCTCGGCTCCCAGGTGAGCTCCCGGGGCGGGAGGCTGCCGGGCTTTCCCCACATCTCCCCCTCGCCCCCGCTCTGTTTGGCGGGCCAGGGGCTGACCAGAGGTGCGGGGGGAGAATTTTGGGTTGTACCGGGACAATGCGGGGCCAGCCCGCGCGGGGAGCCCCGTGCCCCTGCCGGGTCCCCGGCACAGGATAGCAGAGATACTTGTCATATTTGCGGTCGG
>VXBR01002567.1:662790-733857 GCA_013400215.1 Cisticola juncidis | reverse complement strand
TTTTTTTTTTTTTTTTTTTTTTACGTGGTGAAAAGGAGCTGCAAACCAAAGGCAGAAGTGGAGTTGGTGTTTTTGGTTGTTTTGCAGACATCCCTGCAGCAGGGCTTCAGCGGGCTGCAAGTTTAAGGAGCTCTCAGGAAAGTGGTGTGGGCGGCGCATGCAGAGCTCTCGCTCCAAACGCAGTTTCTGATCATGAACAAACAGCAAGAGCTTGCTTTGCCCTCTGGGCCTCAAATAGTACAGTATGCAACAAGGGAGAGCAGGCAAGGCACGAGGATGGAAACAGTAGGATCAGATTACAGTTTCAAAATATCGCTGGAACACGTTGGCTGGCGTTACGCTATTGACTGGCTTTATAATTGCATTGCTTATTTGCTAGGGAAGGCTTCACCTTACTCTCTGATTAACATGGACACTCCTTCGGGGACCTGGGGACTCCAGGCTCTGAGTATCAAAGGCAAACCCCGTGAGACCTGCACGACTTCAGGTGCTTCTCAAACGAGAGTCTGAGCTTCCTCTGTTGTCTCCTGTTTGCCAGAGGTTTCCTTGCATGGTCCCTAACAAAGTTCTACTTAGGTTAGCCTCTAACAGTCACCCACTATGGTTTTCCTTCTTATTTTGGTTTTAACTGGAGAGGACAAAAGACCCCTGTCAGCTTGCTAGCTGCTCTTCACTCTGTGTTGAGTGCCTAAAGCAAGGCTGTGTTTCTGTAGGGAGAGAGAAGCTGCTTTTCTTGCTAAATGCAGGAGTGGGGGGCTGAGGAGCTTTACTTGCTTCTCTGTTTTCAGCTGTAAAGCTGAGGTTTACCCATCCACCACAGGAGATGGGAAGAGTTAGGTCCCTGTAAAATATGTGTGAGAAATACCTGCCACTTACAGTTACTGCTGGCACTGACAGCCTTGCAGTGAAGGTTTGCAAACATAAAAACAATCCCCTGTACTCTCTGGAAGCAGAGAGCTGCCCAGGAGGCCAATTTTTTTATATACTCTAAAGGAGAGTTTTGTAAGTGCTTATTAAACCTCACTTAGTTAAAGAAAAAAAAAAAAAAAAAAGGGCAGCCAGAATTAATGTAAAATGTGTCAGGGAAAACAAACCATGTAAAAACAGAATGTCTGAGCACTGGCTCTGGAGAAGACAGAAACCCCCTGCACAGCTCCATTCCCTCCACCTCTCTTTGGGAGCTGGGGGATTTGTTTCCCAACTCATGTGTGACATGAGACACAATTCTTACCAGGCAGCATTGTCCAGGAGTCCTCTTTATCCAGGCAACACGCATGCAGTACACTGTAAAAACATTTAAAAAACATGTAAACATGTAAAAAGTGCATCAGATCCCAAGAAAGCAGCCTAGTGGAAGGAAAAAAGAACACTCCACCCCTGCACACGGCCCCTCCCGTCCCGCCTGGCCGGTTCACACCCTGCAGGCCAGCTGCAGCACAGGGAGCGTGGCCGTGCAGCTCTGCATGGAACAGGCTGTCCCAGCTCCCGGGGATGCTGCCGTGCCAGCCTTCAAACACTCGGTGTCAGCAGATGAAATCCACAAGGAGGGGTGATTTCCAGCGAGCTCTGGCTGTTGCCTCTGAAAGTCCATGTTGCTGATTTGCTGCAGCCCTGGAGTTGAACCTGGACACCTGGGCTGTTCAGCTTTCCCCCTTGATTTGAGCCAGGCTTGGAGAAGCTGCCAGGTTTATACTGGCCTTCCCCTCTGCTTTTCCTTTGTAACTTTGAATGGAAGGAGGTGCCAGTGCTCTCAGATATCTGCACTCCTACCTGCTGGGGCAGGTTTGCTGTGCTTTGCCAGGATCCTGCAGGCCAAGGAGCATCATTCTGTAGAGGGTGAGCCCATGGTCCTGCCCTAAGGGGTCTTCTGCAGATGTGTCCACTCTCTCTGCTGTGGCCTTGGGGATGTGGAAACAGGGACAGAGAGAGAGGTTTACTGGTTTGCCTCCCTAGCTCCAGGCGACAGATACTTTGAAGTTGTGGAGACTGGTTATAAGTTCAGGTGGTCCCTCAGGCTGGGTCCAGCAGCACTGAAATAGCTCCAGCAGCTCAACCTGCCTCTGTTAGCTCAGAGGATCCGGCCCTTGTCTTGCCAGTTAGACCCAGTTGGCATAAAAGGCCTTTTTATTTTGATCCTGCAGCTCTCTGTGCCAAACCCTGATTCTGCTGAAGTCAGTAACAAACACCCATTGATTATCATTGGGTCAGGACACAACCAACAGAACCCTCGAGGATGAGGAGTGAAGGATGGAGGAGAGGAAAATTACATTTCACGTGCCAGAAATGACACAGAACACTTCCATTATCCACTGGATAGGCTCTCTGAGAAAACCTGGTGAGGGTCACTTACATCTGAGCTTTGTGAAACTTAGGGGAATGAAGTGTACAAATTCACTGCTCTCATTGCACTTTGGGGAGTTCTATGGGGAACTTTCGTGATATGGGGTTTTGTTGGGTTTTTTCACGCACACGTGTGAAGTGGCATTTTATTTTAATTCCCCCAAGTTGCTGTTTTCTTTCTCTCTCCTTTTTTACCCCCTGTGGTTTTAATTACCTAAGATTTCAGAAGGGAACTGGTCCTGCTTTAAACTCCTCTTCTTGCACAAGCCCCTGTGGTTCACACCTGTGTTTCGGTGTTCGGCTGCCTGGAGGGGAATGGTTGCCTGTGGACTCAGGGATTTGATGCTTTTATTTGAGCAACGTGGTGTTTCTTCTAAAAGTAACCTCAACTCTAATAAGCTGTGCATCCTCTAGACTGACTGAGGGGCTGGCATAAATCTGTGAGTGGAAAAGTGACTTCTTAAAAACCCTTTTCTGCTGTTCCTCTTGGGGTTCAGTTTCTCCTTTTTTCCCTTCCTGTCTGTCTCGATGAGCAGGGAGGGCCTAGTAGATCGTAGAATTAATTTCCAAGATGAGCTCTCAGTCTTGAGAGGTATTTTAAACTTAATTGTTAAAAGTCTTTGGGATTTAAAATTAAAGGTTATTTTTATTGTTGGGTGAGCAAAATCACTTTTCCTCTCAGTTTTTACGTATCTGGTGCTTTTCTATGCCCAAGTGCCAATTATTAAAGACTTGAGAAATAGTCTGGCAGTGTGGAAGTGTCTGAAGCACAATCAGTAAACAACACAGTGCTCCTCTCACAATCTGCACATAGCTCTGTCCTCCAGAGAGCAAAGGACTCATCACTAAGTGGGCTCAGAGACACAGGCATTGCACAAGCTCTTCTGTGTTTAATCGATGAGGGTTGACTCCAGAGAACCATCCACTCCTGGCTGATTATCTCTTCTACTGAGCCCCAACTGTATTTTTTTCCAGCTCTGTCTGAAGAGCGTGCACAGCCAATAAAAGGAAGCTAAATGACACGCAAATGAGGGAAAAAAAAATACTACTTTTGTTTTTCAATTAAGAAAAGACAACTCCCAAACAATGCTAGGGTTTCTCTGGCACTGAGGCGCATGCAATCGCCCTAAATGGACAAAAAAGCAAGTAGAATCTTTCTCAGCAAGAATGGTTTAGCTCTTGCTTCTGGGTCTTCCAGAGCTGGAGCTAACTGGTAGATAATACTGGGGAAGATCTCCAAGTAATCTCGCCCACCGCAGTCCCCAGAAAGATTCAGGTTTTCCGTTTTCTTTCTTCAGCTTCCTGGTTGCACACACCAAAGAAACATTGAAAACTCAATTGCTGACCAAAACCCTGCAACACAACAAGAACAACAACAACAAAGTGATGTCCAGGCTCAACTCTCAACACTCAGCCTCAAACTTAGGTTTAGCAAACGGGTGGAAATGCAGCAGAAATACGTCTGGCTGACATTACTGCTCAGCCAAAATAGATGGGTGAAAGGCCTTCCATGAACATAACCCTTTCCCTCTGCCTGTGCAGTGCTGCATTTGGGTGGGTTGGTGTTGTCTGGCTGCCCTTGTCACAGCTGTGTGACTTGGTTGGACAACTCTGTTCTGACACCTGGGATGGTGCAGGTTTGTCTCATCTTGTATCAATCTTTGGTCAAGCTGATCTTTCCAGTTTGGCATTTTTGTTTTCCCAACAGGGGGTTTGGCTGGAAAGGCTAGGAGCAAAGTTTTGGAGATGAACAGAACTGATTCAGATCAAATACTGGTGTTTTAATGTTATTCAGTATCTTAAGATATACAGCACTGATCCCTTGAATGCAGGCATGAAACGCGTTGGTTGAAGGAGGGAAGAAATGGCTTGAACTGTAAAGAGCAAGCAGGCAACCTTGTCTTAAGCTTCAGTGGTCAGAAAATATGAAATTCCTTTATGAAGAGCCAGAGAAAGACTTGCAAGCCCCCAAGCATGTCTGGTTTTACCAGCTCTATCAGTTGGTCTAAGAAGATATCACCTCCTTGCTTTGCTTGGCATGAATGAAGTGATTTATGGAAACTGGAGGAAAACATTCTTTACGATTCCCATTGGCAAGCCAGACGAGAATGGGGTAAAACAAAACTTTATAAAGCCAAGAGTTTAGCAGTGCTTATTTGAGCCCTCTCCTTGATGGAATAACCCTCCCCATGCTTAGGCTGACATCCTGCTTTGGTACTTCAGGGGTTAAACTCTCTTCAGAGAATATTAGTGGGGGAAAAGGAAACTGAAAGCTGTGCTGAAAAGCTAGTAGGTGAAGACTGGGAGTTGCCTGATCTATTTTATCTTTTAAGAGGGCAAGCTCTGAATCAAGCAGCGTGAAGATCGAGTAAGATGCGAAAGCTTGACAGTCACACATATAGGAAATCTTGAATCGTCTCTGAGCTTCCTGGAAAATGACGTAGTGAGGTTATCATAGTATTTACTTGGTGATGATCCCACAGTTCTCACTGACCAGCTTTAAAAATGTGTTTGCTACCAGCACCTCAGTCTCGGGTGGAAACAGGCCCGGTTGGGTTTGCTGGAAATGCTTGGCAGCGTCACCTGGCAGTGATGAATAACTGAGCACAGGGAACGGAGCCTGGGCTGTTTTCTTTATCATGGGGGAAAAGGTTTGCTTTGTGCAGAGAATGTTTTTATACATTCCTGGCAGAGGCTGACAAACTTCAAACTCTTCTAGTCCCCAAGCCATTTAAAAATGTCTTCTTTAAATAGAGCATTGTGGAAGGAGCACTGGTATGTCTTTAGGGCAGGGTCTGTCTTTTTTCAGGGGGGAGGAGATAGCAGGAAGGGATGGAAAGATGCTAACTCTGCTCCTAACCCCTTGCTGCTTTAAAAACGTGCTAGAATTGGACAGGGTTTTTACTTCTTGCTAGCGTGATCATCCTCCCTTTCTTGCTCTTATCTGTGTGAAGTGAAAGGAAATGTGTGTACTGTGACACTGGAAGAGCAGAGCCCCCTGCTCGCACCCCGTGCACAGCTCCAGAGCAGCCCATGGAACTGACACTAGGGAGCAGAGGAAAACCAGACTTGGGCAGTAGTGCTGAATTTCAGAGGTTTTGTTCACCCGAGATTCCAGGCGCAGGAATTGCTGGTAGCTGGCCAAGGAGCTTGGATGGCAGCCTACCTGTTCCTCAGCTCTGCTCAGCCTGCTCCCTCACCCCGCCTTTCTTTTTTAATTGCATAATATGCTAGAAAATTATCTGGATTTGGGACTTACTTTTAACCAGAAGAGGCTCACTTCACCTGATCTGGTTTTGGATTTAGCACCCAGCAAATGCTTTCTGAACCTCTTGTAGCACTGAAATCCTGGCTTCTTTTGCCCCCTCTTCTGCTTTGCAAGGGTCTCTTTGCTCTGAAATGTTTTTCAGTCACTTTTGGTGATGTTTAACTGCGTTCTCTGTCTGCTGAACTGGTGTGCGACCATCAAACTGTGTTGGACCTGCCTCATGCTGTTGTTTTGCAGGCACTAATCCCACTGGGAGGGTTGGGAATTGTGCTCAAATAAGGAAGGCACATTTTGTCTCCCAGATGGTAGCTGTATAAAGTGAGAAGGGTCAGGTCTGGGGTAAAAATCTATATGGCTGTTGTAACTTCTTTCTGGATACCTGTGGCTAGAAAGCCTCTTCCACTTTTTTTTTTTTTTTTTTTTTTTTTTTTTTTTTTTTTTTTTTCCTTTAAACAAGGCAGAATTCTTCATGCCCAGAAGAACTTGTTAAACAGAGGGAGGAGGCAGGAATGAACAGGGAGCTGCTTGTGAGCAAATTAAAAGAGTAAATGGGTTAGAGCTCCACCACCTCAGCACCCTACCTGAGAAAATGAGAGAGCAAAATGTTAGGTCATGCTACTGTCACAGCACAGCGACTCCTTCATTCCTCTGTGTTTGGGGGGGATCTTTGTGTCGCAAAAATAATGGTGACAAAATGAGATTGGGACTGTGCTGTGTAGAGGAGCATTTCCAGGTGCTCTGAAACATCCTGGAAGAGATGCCACTGGGGATTAAACTGCCCTACTTAATCTTGGCTCAGAAATTATTTATGATGCGGGGCAAGTTTGGTAAAATCCCCTTTGTTTCCTTCAAAATCTGCCATCTGACCAGCAGCAGAGCGTAGTGCAGAGAGTGATCTCGGGGATTAGATAAAAGACTTCTTTTAGATAAAAGATCTTCTTCATCTGTAATTTATCTAATTCTGAGTATAACTGCATTTCCTGCTCTGGTAGTTTAGTCCTTAGGCATTCAGCTAAATAAACCCATGTGTGTATATCCTGGTGTACCAAAGGGCTGCATCGCCCAATCTCACTGGGGAAGTTTCTCTCAACACGCAATTGCTTGAGCCTCACGTCCCTTCCCCCATGAACACACTTTTGAATAAAAAGAGGAAATTCACTGTGAGAACCTCGGTGCTTTACATTTGTATTCGCAGGCATAGCACTGCCTCAGCCAGGGAATGTTAGGGAACGTTCAGTGCAGTGCCTGTGGCTTGTGCTCTCATGGACAGGTATCTGCTTAAGGCAGGGAAGGGGAAATTTGCTGCCAAGCATGCCAGATCTTGAGTACTGTAGATGCTGTCTGAATTCCTGCTTGGAATGGAAGAATGAGCATGGAGGGACCAGAGCCCCACATTAGCTGTGGCAGCCAAAGTGGCACCACCTTACTTCAACCAGAAGTTTTCACCTAAATCCTTCAGAACCCTCACATGAAGGGCTCTGCCTTTCTTGTCCTGCCTGATGTTTGGTGGGAAAATCTGGAGACGCAGATCTGCCTAGTATAACCTTAATTAAGGCATGTGAGGGGGGAGGTAGGAAACCCTCACTGGGAAAATCCAGAGGGGCCACAAGCCCAGGGGCTGTGGATGAGAGGGGCTTTAGTCCTGACTGGTTTAGTAGCAGCCTTTCCACGTGAGGCCTGGCAGCTGGCTTGGGACACGAATGGAAGGGGGGCTCCACTTCCAGCCACTTTAAAGCCCAGCCCAGCCCTCTGCTTGGAATGGAGGAATGAGCATGGAGGGACCAGAGCCCCGCATTAGGGCGTCACGCTGTGGGCCAGGGTCAAGTTTTTGATGGGGACAGATGTGCACCTGCTCTGCTGCCTTCATCAGTCTCCTCTCTTCCCTTGCAGATATATGTTGGGGAAAGGAGGAAAGCGGAAGTTTGACGAGCATGAAGATGGGTTGGAAGGCAAAGTGGTGTCTCCCACTGACGGTCCCTCTAAGGTGTCTTACACCTTACAGCGCCAGACTATCTTCAACATTTCCCTCATGAAACTCTATAACCACAGGCCATTAACCGAGCCAAGCTTGCAAAAGACAGTTTTAATTAACAACATGCTGAGGCGGATCCAGGAAGAACTCAAGCAGGAAGGCAGCTTGAGGCCCATGTTCGTGGCCGCCTCGCAGCCCGCCGACCCTCTCAGCGACACCTTCCGCGAGGCGCCGCCGGCGTTCGGCCACCTGGCGCCGCCGCCCCTGCTCCCCGCCGACCTGGTAAGCACTATGCCCCTGGAGTCCTGCCTCACCCCCGCCTCCCTGCTGGAGGACGACACTTTTTGCACTTCCCCGGCCGTCCAGCACGACGGCCCGACGAAGCCACCACCTCCCGCTCTCCAGCCAGTAAAGGACAGCTTCTCCTCAGCCTTGGACGAAATCGAGGAGCTTTGTCCTGCACCTACCTCCGCAGAGGCAGTAGCAGTCGAACCGGCGGCCGACGGCGGCTCCAAAGCGCAGCCCGGCGAGTCCAACATCCACAGGGCCGAGGGCCTCCCGGAGAGCAGGACGGCCGAACCCAAACTCATGGAGCCCCTGCCCGGCAACTTCGAGATCACGGCTTCCACAGGTTTCCTCACGGACTTGACCCTGGATGACATCCTGTTCGCTGACATTGACACGTCCATGTACGATTTTGACCCCTGCACGTCTGCCACGGGGGCCGCCTCAAAAATGTCCCCCGTCTCGGCAGACGAGCTCCTAAAGACTCTTGCTCCCTACAGCAGTCAACCAGTAACTCCAAATCAGCCTTTCAAAATGGATCTCACAGAACTGGATCACATCATGGAGGTGCTTGTTGGGTCTTAAAAATATTAAGAAATATAGCAACTTTTTTTGTTGTTGTTGGTTTTGGTTTTCTTTTCTTTTTTTTTTTTAATTTTAAGTACCAGTATATACACTCGGTAGTATTTCCATAGTTCCTCCCAGCCCCGATTCACAGCACTGTGCATGCATCCTTGCTTGCCTTTTTTGAAAAGAAAAGGATCACACTAGTTTTTGCTTCGAGCAGAGTTGGAGTGCCTTCATCCATGTATGACCACTTCTAATGTATTTTTTTTAAAGTGGTTCCTCAAGGAAGACCGAATATCCTGGTATAGGAAAGAATATGTATTGTAGACAATGTTATGTTATTACAAAAAAAAAAAAAAAAGAAAAAAAAGGAAAAAAAGAAAAAAGGAAAAAAAAGGTAAAAGCTAAGCACAAGGATTATGTTGGGGAAAGCTGTAAATTGCATGTGCATACTTGTCTATTTTTTCTATAAGTTTTATTGCAAGAGGTAAAAAATTTTATTATTTAGATAATCTCAATACCATTTTAGCCCTGTATAGGTTGACTTTAGCAATTCAGCCTTTTGGAGGCATTAACCTGCTCCTCTTTAAGTGTTGCATTTACATGGCTGTTTAGAAACTGCTGCCCAAATTTATTTTATATTTTTGTACAGATTCTGCAGTTTATGGTATTGTTTTTTCTAAAAACAAATGCTGTTTATACACACGAAAAAATAGCTATTTTGATAGGATTTGCTCACATAGTTCCTGCATAATTCAGATGTACAAGAACCACTTGTACTTTTATACAGAGTTGTAATGTTTTATATGTGTATGGTGCAAAGAGAAAATTGGATCAAATAAGCCTGCAGTCGGTTTCCCTGAATGCAAACAAACAAACAAAAAAGTGCTTTAAGAAAGGGCTGGGAGCCGCTCCTGTCGGAGTTACACAAGTGTTTGCTCCCTGCTGTCCCCACTGCGCACTACTGTGATTCCTGAAACTCAGAGCCATGTCCTTTTCCAACACGTACGCGAAGCAGTTGGCAGGAAACAGTTGTGGAACTTCACCCGCCGGGCCCCGGGTGCTGCCCTGGCCGTGCCAGGCCCGCCCCGCCCGCCGCGGAGCCTTAACCCGGCCGAGACGGGCTCCTCCTCCCCCGGAGCTCTGGGAACGGTGAGAGGGGCAGCAGGACGTGCCCGGAGCCCACCGAGAGCCGCCTGCCCCGGCACCTCCCTGACTGACGGGCAGAGAGCGGGGCTGGGAGCGCCCGCTCGCCCTTTCTTGGAGCATCTCCTCCCCTCTCCCACCTCACTGTGCTAAGTGCTGAAAAAGGCAGCTTCAGTATTACTGCAGTGAAGCTCATCTCGTACCTGCACTGGATGGACTCGCTTCAATCTCCATTGCTGTTGAAACTGGAGCCAGTCGTGCGACACCACTTGGCATCTCCTGCAGAGCTGGGTTCTTGTATCGACTGCGTTACTGCTTTACACTTTATAGACCCGTTTTACAAGGAATATACAGACACAGCTTTCTATGCATGGTCCCCTCCCCCGTAACACCTGAGAAGTCTTCTTACTGCACCAATAGCTGTTTGGGTTTGTTGTTTTGTTTTGTTTTTTTTCTTCCTAAGTTCGTTGTGGTGTACATTTAATTTAAAAAGAAAAAAAAAACTGTTTGCAATGTATCATGCCTATTGCTGAAGTTGCTATGGCATTTTAGTTTTCCAATGGTACTTTAGTTGTTGAGTGCCGGTTACAACCTGTATTGTTGACATGCCTATGGCTTCTTTAGGAATAACTTTTATATTTATTTAAGAAGTTTTAAATTATGTTTTACGTCATTTGGCAATATTCAGTCGATTCTGCTCCCTTCTTGTCACGGATGAGATTGGGTCTTGCCTGCCTTTTAAGGAGGCGGCTTTTTATAAATTGGCACTTTAAAACGGGCCATATATATTTATTAGTGTATAGATAGATGTAACACAGATATGCACACAGACACAGGATGAGAGCAAATGCATTTCTGCAATGAAGGAACTCCGAATGGAAATGAAATGCATCACGTACGGCCGCGAAAGGCGCTCCTGGCTCCCAGTGGATCTGCCAGGGAGAGGCAGGGCTGGGGGAGGAGGGGGCACTGGCCCAGGGGGGTGGGTTTGCTTTTGCTTTCTCCCAACCCCGTGAAGCACTGGGGCGCTGATGGACTCACAGACTGAAGAGAAAGGAAGCGATTGCTTCAGAGAACCATTGGCCAAGTGTGGCTTTAGGGACCAGGGGAAGGGAGGGTGGGGAGGAGGGGGACAGCTCCAGCTCCCACCCACCCCTTGTTCCACAGCAGAACCCACAGCCTTTCTGTCCCTACACCTCGAGTACCTGGGAACACAATCCTGCACGAACCTGGAACAGCACCAGGCTCACACAGCAATGTGGTCAGCACTTGGCTAACCCTGGTTAAAAACTGACTTGCAGGACGCTGCAGCCGCCTGTGTTTGGGGGTTACTGAAGTATTTACACCTGCATAAATTCACCTGCTAGGCAAGAGCTCCCATCAGGGCCCTGTTCAGAGACCCGTGCTGTTCAGGGCAGTCAGCCCAAGTTGTTGTGCCCAGAGAATCTGAATCCCCTTTGCCCCTTGGGCGGTGTCTGTGGCTCGTTGGTGCTGACACCCTGTCCTGTGATGGAATCCCTCCAGGAATCCCACAGGACAAAAACCTGCTTGATTTGTGGGACCCTGCAGAAGGTTGGGAGGGCTGGGGCAGGCCTGGGTGGGAAGGGCTGAGCTGTGGCTGTCCCCCTGCACAGTCTCTGCTGTGGTTCCAACAGCAGCCACGCATGGAATTTCTCTGAGACCTACACCAGGGATGGAGATTGACATTAACGTGCAATGAAGTGACAAGATGGGAGCAGAATAAGAGAGCTTTGGATTTGAAGTGATTTTTTTTTTCGTAAATTATTTATTCTTTTTTTTTCCTTCTGTAAATATATTTATTTTATTGTGAAGCTAACAACATCTGGATTGTAACATGTACAGAATGTATGGTAGGAATGTATCCTCTTGTAGGAATGTAAATCTGTATGAAAAAGAGTATGGGAGCCAGATTCAGAAAGAATGATTTGAGTTCCAGTCAGGATATATGCATGGATCACAGGATTATTTTTTTCCCTACACTCTTTTTCTAATATGGGTCTGGTTGTTTGAAATATGCAAAAAAAGGCATGGAGGAGGGACAGGTTTATGTTCAAAATTAGTCCTGATCAGGCTCCTACTCCCCCACTGGCTTTTTGAGAGGGGCCTCCCTTGGCACGCTACTGGAATCTGCCACTGAAGGCGGGAGCAAATGCAATCATCTCCACCATGCAGGCCTGGGAAAAGTCTAGAAAAGACGATTTTTTCCCCCCCTTATTTTTTAAACACGCACGGGAGGCCCAGCAGAAGTCCCCGGGGCTGGACGCCCATAGCAGGGGGCAGGATGTTCCCTCCACCCCAGGAGCTGTGCCAGAGCCGCATCCTCGCCCGGAGCTGGGGCCGGGCAGGACGTCCCGACCGCCCCGGCTGTGTCCGAGCAACCGGGCCCGGGGCGCCGCAGCCTCTCCGGAGCCCGGCGGGACCCGGGAGCCAGGGACGTGAGGATCCCTTGGAGAGAGCAGCGGGGCAGCGCCGCTTCCACCCCGCTCCGCCTGCAGCCAGGCGGGAGAGCCACGCCGCCGTCCGAAGCGAGCGCCGTCGGGGGAAATTGAGGTAATTCGGTTTTTCCTCTGTGCCGTGCGGGAAGAGCCTGGGTTGTTTGGAAGTGATAATTTTGAATCCGAAGTTTACACTTTATGACCATTAAATTGAGTAAATAGCAATGGGTCCTGTCTGACAAATGGTTTAATTCATTCTGGCATGTTTTGAACTTTTTGTTCTTGTTACAGGGTTTCTTTTGGTTTGGTTTTGTTCTTTTTTTTACCTCCCCACAACCTCCCAATCAGGCTTCAGTATCCTGCTTCTGTGCAAGTTGCTTTCAATATTCTATTAATTAATGAGACTGAACATTTTAAAATAAACTCGTTCTTTTTTAAGCACTTTTTTTCTTTTTCTGAAAATAAGTCTAATGCAAGTTCTAGAACCTCTTTAAAAACACAAATTGCAGATAAAATCCCAACCTCAACTCCTATCTAGTTCTGAGCGTATTCCATACTAGTGCCTACAAAGGCCAAGATTCTGGAAAAGGTGTAAATAGTGTGACATGTTCAGTGCATGGTTGTTTGAACAGGGCTTGTTATTGTCAAAAAAAAAATAGAGAAAAAAAAGGAAAAAAATGAAAAAAAAAAAAAAGAAAAAAGGCTGTATTTCCCCTTCCCCCCCACAGACCTTAGAGCTGTGCCTTTTCTATGCAATATTACAGACATCTGAAACCAGATTACTGTATTCACATGTAGGTATGGGCTGTAATCAAAAATACAATTGGACAAATGTACATGGAAATGAGCAGTCTTACTTTTGTAGTTTTATATTATACAATAAACGATTAAAATAAACCCTGGCTTTGTTCTTTCTCTCCACCAAAGAGGGCAGTCAGGGGAAGGCAAGACCCCGTGAGGGCTGCAGGAGGAGGGGCGGGCGGTGCCAAGGGACAGGGGAGGGACAGCGCGGTCTGACCTCGCTCCACCTGACAGAACAAGAGAAACATCGCCTTGTGCCAGGCCCGTTCCTGCTGTGACGCTTTTGTCCTCCGCAGCACAACGAGGTGCCCGCGGTGGCCTCGCCCCTGTGCCGAGGGATGCTCGGCTCTGCTGGAGAGGGAGCGGGACCTGCCCGCTTCTACTGCCCGGAGCGCGCTGTCCTCCAGGCCATTAAATCCCAGCAGGAAACATCTGATACCTCAATCCACCGCTTGGTTTATCAGTGCCCTGCTGCTCTTCCAGGTGCCTGGTGTTCGCTCTCAGGGCCAGTCTGGAGGGAGATCTCGCCCCTGCCTTTGGCTCCGGCCCTTTGTGGCCTGCGCAGCCCCGCAGCGCCCTGGGCTGGCCCCGGCTGCGGTGCTCGGCTCATGAGTCACCCCCTGCGCACGCCTCGCCCGGCCTCCCACACCCACGGGAGCACGAACTGCTCCATTTTGGATTTCCAGAGCCCCGGGAGTCAGCGGGAGAAGCGGCGAGCCGCTCCCGTCCCGGCGCGCCCCCGCAGCATCCCGGCTGGGGCTCGTGTTACGGCGCAGCGCCCCGGGCTCGCACCAGCTGCCGCCGGGGACAAATGGCTGCGGGGACGCGGGGCGAGAGAAACGCAAAGAAAGGAGAAGTGGGAGAAGTAAAGCCGGACCCGGGATTGAGTTTCTGCCAGCTCAGCGAGCGCTGCGCTCGCACGGGTGAAGCGCAGCCGGGGCTACGGAGCGAACCCTGCTCGGGGGCGCGGCTCCCACTCGGGCTCCGCAGGATCCGCTCCCGCAGGGACACGGCCAGGCGCTCCCAGGCGGAGATGCCGCCCTTGCACTCCCGAAGCTGCCCCGGTTTTGTTGCCACCTACGTTTCGAGAGCTGATTTCCTCCCTTGTGACTTGTCAGCGAGAGCTGCCTCCAGCACAGAACACCCAGGCTCTGCACAGAGCCCTTCTTCCCCCTCTTGACGTTAGCAGCTTCCCACCCACTCCGCCCTCCAACTTTCCACCTCAGCGAGGGCAAACCATTGCTCTGGGCTTTTAGGATGGCTACCCCTGGTGCGGGCTGCTCCTCACCGGAGGAGTGAGGCACTTGCTCCTCGAGGTGACAGGGCCCTGGGGTGCCCTGGGGTCCCTCTGTTCCTCCCTCGGTGGTGTCACTGTGGCCCAGGAGTGGCGTTTCCAGGCACTGGGCAGGGGCTCGTGTCCAGCAGCTCTGGCCCAGGTCTGTGTTCAGCTCTGCAGATGCTGGGTATCCCCAGTCAGGGCAGCGATTCCATGGCTACCAAGAGCCACACCAAGCTCCTCTCTGGGCCCGAGCACACGGAAGATCAGGGAGCTTTCACAGACCTTGTGTGGGCAGAAAGATGCCCAAACACGGCATTGAGGCAAGGAGGGCACAGCCGAAGCGCCCTCGTGCACCATGCTGCTGGCGGCCTCACCCAGGAGGGGTGACGCTCCCTCCCTCCAACCTGCACATCCAGGTGGGACACGTGTTCCTCCAGCAGTGGCACTGGAACCCAGCCCTGCTCCCACAGCACAGCCAGCTTCCCTGGAGCACACACACCTTGTACTCACCAGAGGAAACACAGCAGGGACAAACCACTGGAGAATGAAACCCCCTCCTGCCACAGGCAGTGCTTCGCAGAGCTGCTGCAAACCACAGCGAGCCCTTCAGCTGACATGGCTCTGCTGGGATGTGGCTCCATGGCTGAGCTGCTTCTCCAGCCCCCCCTGTCCCTTCCCACCTCACCCCTCTCCTCTGGGCCCCCTGCTTCCCCTCGGCCCCGGGTCCCATTTGTCTCCATCGCTGGTGGCTGCAGGCTCCTCTCTCTGCCTGGTCCTTGCATACATCATCTGCCTCCTCTGCAGGCAGCTCCCTCCTTCCACAGCTCCCCTCCCTTTTGAAGAAACTGCCTTAGCAACTGGCAGCAGGCCAGCAAGATCATGGGTTTTCCCTCCCACCCTTCCTTCTCCTCCGAAGAACAAGGTGGCCAGGGAGGGGGAAGGAGCCTGAGGCCTCATGTGCAGCAGCCACAGGGGCTCTGCGTGTGGCAGGGGGCTGGGCACACCTACTGCCCTCACATCTCATCCCCCAGCGCTCCAGGTGTGCCAGGGGTCAGGAGCAGGGAGGGTTCCTTTCAGTCCTCTGTCCCTCTCCCTTTTTCAGCCACCATGTCCCCAAAAATCAGCCGATTCCTCCCCAAGCATCTCCAGATCTAGAGCATCTGCCAGGGAAAGGCACAGAAGGAAGAGCTTTCACATAGCCCATTTCTGCAAGGATCTCCTTCCACTCTTTTGGCCCTGCCTTCCCCACCTCAGGCCACTCTCCCTGGACTATTTCCTCTCCCGTTTCCTCTCCTCTTCCCCCTGTTCACTGGGCTTCCTCCCCCTGTTTCTGCCCTTCACACAGTTTGGCCCACAGCCTCCAGCACTTGCCCCTTCCCTGGTGTGAGCAGGGATGGCACGGATTGTGTGCTTGTGCCAAGCTCTGCATTTATTGGAGAGGGCGAAGAAAAAGAGAAAATAAAAGCCTCACACCCCTGAAAGCTTGCTGGTAGACAATACTCAGGTAGGGTAACATCACTCTTGCTTTCCTTGCTCACTGCCTTCCTGTTTGCACGGAGGGATTATTTGGGCTGCTCCAAAGGGACTTCACTGCCTGGCTTGCAACCCTTTGGCAGAGTTAATTTGGCCAGCCTGCTCCTTCCTGGGGGGGGTCTGCTGGGGTGGGAGGCACAGAGGGATAAAACCCCCTTGCTCCTGCCCTGATGACAGAAAAAGGCAGCTGCCACCACCCTTTTCCTGCCTGCCAGGGGTTAACATTGTGGCAGCCAAAGTGGCACCACCTTACTTCAACCAGAAGTTTTCACCTAAATCCTTCAGAACCCTCACATGAAGGGCTCTGCCTTTCTTGCCCTGCCTGATGTTTGGTGGGAAAACCTGGGGAAGCAGATCTGCCTAGTATAACCTTAATTAAGGCATGTGAGGGGGAAGTAGGAGACACTCACTGGGAAAATCCAGAAGGGCCACAAGCCCAGGGGCTGTGGATGAGAGGGGCTTTAGTCCTGACTGGTTTAGTAGCAGCCTTTCCACGTGAGGCCTGGCAGCTGGCTTGGGACACGAATGGAAGGGGGGCTCCATTCCGAGCCACTTTAAAGCCCAGCCCTCTGCTCCTGCACCTTTCTCCAGCCAGAAGTGCAAGGAAGCCACTGCCACCCTGAATGGGACTGAGGGTCACCTCAGCCCCTGCCTTCTCTAGCCTCAAGTCAATGCTCCAGTTCCAGGGATGAGGAACACCTATCCTCAGTCTGGAGAACATCTGTCCCGAATGTAACTCCACTTCTAAGGCACCAGAGCATCCATCCTCCCTCCCTTCAGTGCCTTGGGGACACAGCTTTAGGCTGCACCAGGGCTTGAGTCAGGACCCAGATCATCTTCCCAGGAGGAAATATGTGCAATTGGAAGCAGCAGTGATGCTCCAAACCCACACAGGGGCTGGCCAGAGCAGCCCAGGGCAATCCAGCTCCAGCAGCAAGGCTTGGTCTCAGCTGTGGAGCTTTCATCCAAGGAAGGGCTTGGTCAGGAGAGGAGCAGCTCAGCTCCAGGACTGGAAAAGCCTTTTGGGGTTACCTGTGGACTCACGTGGTCTCTGCAGGCAGCAGCTGCTGTGTGTCCAACCCTTGGACGCTGTGACACGGGGACAGCACGGGGACAGCACGGGCACAGCCCCGAGCTGGCTGCGCTCCACGTTCTGCATTCCTCGGAGCACTCAGACTCACGGGAGGGAGCTCTGGGCTGTGCTGTGCAGGGAGCCAGGCTGCTCCCACCTGCGAAGGAAAAGGATTCAGGGGAACAAGAAGGGAGCGGGCTGGGGAAGAGCTGAGCCTGTGCTTTGCTCTCTTGGCCCTCTCAGATGCAGCTCTGGCAGATGTGATGGTGGCAGCAACAGCAACAAACAGAGCAGGATTTCTAGGCAGAGTTCAAAACACCCCCTCCATCCCTCTTATGCTACAGGTGACTCCCCAGACATGGTGTGGCTTCATGGCTTATTACTGACTACAAACTGAATTCTGGATGGTTTCCTTTGTCCAGCCCAAGTGAAGAACTCTGATGCAATCAGAAAAAAAGAAAAAATCACCTCATCACCTCTGCCACTCAGTTTGGCTTATTAAAAAGCCTCGACTTAGTGAATTAGGGATCACCAGCACACCCAGAATTACTTGCAGAGAGGAGCACAGCAAGGATTTGGACACCCTTGGTGTGTCACAGGAGGTCTGGGGATGGCAGAGAAGCAGAACAGCAGCCACAGCATGGCCCCAAAACCAGACACTGCAGGAGCAAAGCAGAAACGTGCCCAGTGAATCATCCACTACAAGTTGGTTCAACCAGTCTGGAGTCCCACACACGAAAGCAAGGACAGCCCTGTGTCATCCCAGGAAAAGGAGTGGGGGAAAAAGGGAGAGGAACGTGCTGGGCAGGAGGGACAACTCTTCAGCGTGGCCCTGGGGATGAGCTTGGAAAGGTGGCAAGTCCCAGCTTGCTCCCTCCTGCCAGAAACTCTGATTCCTGCCTCCCCTCCCACGCCCTGTGCTCCTGGTGTGACCTTCCCCCAGCCCAGCTACCCCGCAGCCACTCCCAGGAAGGTCCTGTGGGGAGCAGAGGTGCAGGGGATGGGGTGAATGAGACTGGGGAAGGAAAAGGGCTCCAAGGGCTTGGGACTTGCCAAGCAGAAGCATCCCTCAGAAGGGATGGGAGGAAAACCAACCTTCCCACGGTCCCTGGGCTGCTCCTGGGGGACAGCAAATCCACGTGGCTCCGACCAACCTCATTTCACGCCTGGACCTGGAGCAGGGTAAGTCCTCTCCAAAGTTGGGGATGAAAAAGATGTCATTTAAAAATGAATAGGAGTCCTCTCCAGGACATCTTAGCCTGGCTGGTGCTTGCCAGGCTCGGAGCAGGCACAGTGGCTCCAGCCTGCCCAGCACCCCTGCCCAGGCAGAACCAGCTCTGGGTGCCAGAAGGTGCCCAGCTGGCTGGGAAGGGCTCCCCGGGGCAGTGGCACCAAGGGAAAACTGCAGCCTCAGGAACACTGAGCCTGTTCCCTTGTGCTGCTCTAAATGCTTCAGTGCTTCCAGGGAGAGGCATCAAGATTTAAGCCTGAATTAAGATTTAAGATAAACAAACAGACCCATTTGGCCCGGCTCCTTCCTCTCCAGCAGACTTGTAATCCACACCAGGCAGGCAGGGCCCAACCATTTCTGGTTATGGTGTCTGTTCTAAAGAACTGATCTAAACTTTTTCCACCAGCTTCAGTGAAACAGGCAAATTCAGCTCTGCTGTTCCAGAACACCCTGTGCCATCTGCAGATAATTCTCTACACAGACAGAATGTGCCCTGACAAAAAGAGTTAAACAACCCAAGAGCTTCAAGTAATGTATAATTTATCACCCAGAGTAACCATAAGAGAAGCACATTTTAAATGTGGGGCTTGACTGTGGTTAACCCTGAAATTAGGGACTTTCTTTTCTTGATTACTGCACTCCTCATTTTGAAGCACGGCTACCCCCAAAGCCGAGCTCAATGAGCTTTAAACCCAGCTCCTCACACAGC
Source organism: Cisticola juncidis (assembly GCA_013400215.1). NCBI lineage: Eukaryota > Metazoa > Chordata > Aves > Passeriformes > Cisticolidae > Cisticola > Cisticola juncidis. Next base: position 715,198 of record VXBR01002567.1, on the reverse strand, counting down.
CTTTAGCATGAAACAGGTCCTGTCACTGCACCTGGGCCAGCAAAGGCAACACCTGCCATGGAGAAGAAGAGTTAAAAACACTTTGTGAAACGCTGCCTCCTTGTTAACCCAAGGGAGAAAACCCAGGCACTCTCCTGGTTTAGTGTCTCACACCACCCCGAGCAGCAGAATAATTTACCAACATATAAACCCAGGGCTTAGGGGCAGCTGCACCACATAAACAGTCACGGTGGGGCTCTGAAGTTTCTGTCAGGATATGGGGTATAAAGCTGGGTGAATAACTGATTTTTCGGTTCACTGGCAACCCTGAAAAAGTTTCCAAAGGAAAAAAAAAATCATTTGGGGTCAACTGAAACAAATGTTTCGCTTTGACTTTTCAGCCCCTTTAACAAAGTTGCTCCGAAGATCATTCCAAATGAAAATTTGCTTCAAAGAGGAAATTCTCAAAGCCTTTTATTCAGAAAAGGCTGAAACAAAATAGGTTTGTTTCTTTTCTAGCTAGGAAAACAAAAACAAACAAAAAGTGTGGCAAATCAAAACAACTCATTTTCATTTTGCCAAAATTTGCCTTTTTTGCTCAAGGTTTTACCCAGCTCCAGCACAACCAATTTACACATATAATAATTTAAAGAGAGACACTAGTAATCCTGATGGAATACAAGCTTGTTTTGTTTTGTTTTTTAAAAACACTGCACAAATGTCCTGAAACTGAAACCCAACAGAAAGTAAGCTCAAAACCACTAAGCTTTTCTTGGCTCGGCTGGAGAATCTTATTAAGTCTCTGAATCATAGAGCCACAGATTTGGGATGTTGTGAAAATTAAATTAGTCTTACTTATTATTAACAAGGCAGGGAAGGAACCAGGAGATTAGGATGCAGCAAGTGGTATTGTGAGCCAACTTTTCAGCCTGTTCCTGCCTTTCTCCTGTACAGCCACAGCTCGTGGTGCCTCTGCTGCTCCGTGGTGTTTTTCATCTTGGGATGCAGGATCCTGACTCTCCACTCAGCCTAATGCAAATCCAGGATTTAATGCCATGCCATGCCACAGTGAGATTCTCACTGCTCTTCCTGCCTTGTTTCATTCGAAGCCTCTGCTTGCCTGTGCTCTCTTGGTGCATCTAACCTATGGCTGCAAACGTCTAAGATCCAGGGAAACCAGGAGTTAAACCCTTGGGATAGAGGAGAAAAGGCACCCAGAGAGTCCAAGTGGGATGGCCTCACCCCCCTCTCCTGGCTTTGAATTTTTCACTAGGGATTTAATTTTGGAGTTTGCTGCATGGCTCTGATGCCTTGGGGGACAGAGGCTGGCAGCTGGGACAGCAACACTGCCCTACACCATGGGACCAGAGATGGGATTTATCCAGATTTATCTATCCTTTCATTCAGAATTCACTTGCTTCACATGCCAGGGAAGAAGTGGGAGTGAGGCACCTTGTTTTTCTAACTGCTGTACTTTTAAATTAAGCCAGGCTACAGCACGGCTCGCCTTTGTAATTCACAGCTTCCAGACATCCCACCACACTCCTCAGTGGAAAGAAAGCAAAGAGCAGATATTCCAAACATCTCACCCAAGCCTGGGTTTTCAACAGTAGGAAATAAAAAAAACCCACAAAAACCCCCACAAACAAACAACCCCCCCCCACCAACAACACAAAACCCAACTGTTTTCCATATGTCATAAAGAGACAAAGACAAGCAGTGACAGTTTGCTGGAAATTGTTTTAGCAGAACTCAACTGCAAGTGGCTTTAAACCCACAGAAATCCTTGGAAGGTTAAAAAAAAACCCTCCAAAGAACAGTTTGGAACATCTCAAATCACTGCTACACTATGAAACCATAGCCTTCCCGAGGGCAAACTCCAAAGCAACATTTAATGAGCCAATACCTCCATTTATCATGAGCTCATTTGAATAGCAGAGTGCCCCCACACTAAATCAAACCTGCCTGCAGTGTTATTATTGGTGTTTTGTTTGAACAGCTCCTGTGATCCCCAAACAGCACAGCAGGGCCAGGGCTGAGCAGCTGGGCAGCACAGCACCTCTGCTCCCTCAGGCCCTCCAGCAGGTGAGGTGTGAAGGGCTGTCCTGCTTTTCCAGCCTCAGCTCTCCCAGGAAACAGCACCTCCTCGTACCTGGGAGGAGCCAGACACCTCCAACCCTGCTCAGAGCCAAAAGGAGCTGAAAACTCTCCCAGGTGGACATGGCTTTTAGCCCTGCATGCTGGGAGTGGGAGCTCAGGGAATTCCAGCACCAACTGCAGAGCTCCAGTCACGATTTCTGTCCCTCAGCCACAGCAGCAGCTTCTCCTCCCCTCTCCCTTCAGGTTACAGCAGCCCACAGAACCTGCAGGCTCTGCAGAGGGGCTTCCCAGCCTGACCTCAAGAATAAGCAAGGTTGGTTCCGTGCAGAAGAGCAGAGAGCTGGAGTTCCTGCACCAGGACCTCTGCAGTCCTTGGCCACACCTCTGGGAGAGACAAGGAGCAGGGAGCTGCCAGCACACACATTCCTTGCACTTACTCCTGGTTTCACATCTCCTGTGGTGCCCCAGACGGACAGAGGGATGAAACAGGTTTGCTCCAAATCTCCTCTCACAGCCTTTTGGGAGCAGAGTTCTTCCCTTGTCAGAGTTCTCCAGCCCAAGGTGAGCACATGAAGCCGGCCAGGATGGATCAGAGCCCAGAGACTCACTTCTTGGAAAACTGCAGGGCCCCAATACCACCAGGTGAAACCTGTAGGAGAGGGGATGTGCTGCCACTCGTTCTCTTCCAGCAGAGAACAAGGAGTTGGGCTTCTCTAAGCACCCTGGTCACTGCTGCAGCACTGAAGATTGTCCAGCTCCCACATGCACTGTGCTCCTGAGACACATCTGTACCAAAGAGCATCCAGGACCTCTCACAGGATGATTCCAGCTGCAGGGAAGGTCTCCCTGTATCAATCCTGTGTGTGTATAATCACACGTAACTATGGATGATAATTATTCAAAACCAGCTCCTCACAGCAAACTCTAGACAGGGAAAATGGTCTGGGCAGTATAAATTACACAAAAAAGCAAAAGCAAATCCCTATTATTTGACATTTAAGTTGAAGTGTTTGCCTAGAGACTGCAGTCTTGAGTTCATCAGCCCCTTCTGTGACCAGCTCCCAACAGCAGCAAACAATCACACTGTGACTGCAGCATCCTTCCACCCTGGCATCTACCTCTGCAGGGAAAAGACACCTGCAACTCTGGGGCTGCACTTCTGCAGCTACAACAGCAACTGCAGGAGAGCAGTAAAATGCATTTCTGTGAGTTACCTAGTTTTCCACACACGAGTTTGTTTCACAGGAGAAGAGCAAGGCCTACCTCTGTCTCGCTTTCCTCTTTTCCAGCTCTATTTTTGGGGACCTCACAGCAGCCGTGGGGTCTGCAGTGCTCTGTCAGGCAGGAGGGAAAAGCAAGCCCTGTTGAAAGTGGAGCAAGATCTCCCTTGTGGTCCTGCCAGCGCTCCCTTGCCCGCCTCCACCTGTCTGGGCTGCTGAGGGGAAAGCAGAGCCGATTATCGGGCTGGCTGCTCTGTCAGGAGCTCCTTTGATGGAAATTCAGACGTGCTGATGGCAGCAAACAGGCAAAGAGAACCCAACACGCCCTGCACGGTGACCTGCAGAGATGAGAGCCAGCGGGGCTGGAGACAAATCACTGAGATTAAACGCGAACGAGCTGAGAAGTCTTGGGAGAAGCACACAGGGAGGCAAAAAGAAGCAATGCAGACAGAAAACAGGAAAACAGCCAGACCCAGGATTGACTAGACCCTACTAATGCTTAAATCAAAGCCTTTCCGCACCTCTTGATACTTTAGCTTTGCCCAAATGCCCCTGTTCCACCGAGAGAAAGCCTTAGTGCACCTTTGCTGGATTCTGCCTGTCACAGTCATCACTGCAGAACCCACCCAGCCCTTACAGGGGGAAAAACATCAGGCTTCCCCCACCCACTCCTTCCTCTTATCCTTTTTTCTTTTTCAAAAGTTTGTGGAGAGCTGGTGACCTTTTGCAAGGGTAGAGGACCACAAAATCCCATGCCCACGTTTAAGCTGAAGCAATATCTGTGCCACATCTGTGCAGCTCCCCTTCCTGCAAATCTGTCCCTGCCTGCAGCTCAGCTGCATTTTGCAAGGTTTCCTTAAAATCTGGAGAGCAGGACTCTACTTTTGAAGGTGGAAGCATTTAATTTGGGGCAGTATAGCACACCATTCATTGCATTACTGATTTTTTTTTTATTTTTTATCTGTTGCTAGTGCAATATTCTGTCCCTGCAAGCTCTCAGATTTCAGGACCATTTCTGATTTGGGGACTCAGCAGTGTGCCAGGTGACAGATGGTATTCAGACACCCAAATTCATGGGGAAAACCAGAGAGCACCAGAGAAAAGTACTTTTTCCACTGATCAACCTTTCTGCAGCTAAATGAGGCCTGGTGCCTTATTACAGGCACATCTACCTTTGCAGACAGCATTTTCCGTATCCATCAAACAGAATTTCTCTAGCAACAGCACCAGAACTGTAAAATTCCTCCTGCAAGCACACTAAAATCCCCCCTCCACCAAACACCGTGGCTCTCCTCATCACCACCTGCAAGCCAGGGCAGCCACAGAGTGTTCACACTTGCAAACACGAGGGTGAATTTTCAACCCTGCTGCCCACGAGCAGCAGAGTAAGACCACGATGTCAGCGAGGCAGATTTCTGCACACCAGACCCATTATTTGCTAATGAGATTTTAGCTGTGATCTTCCTGACTCCAAACACACTCCAGGGATCAGTACACTCAGGAGTTGGTTGACAGCAAGTCCTGGACCCTGTCCCCTCCTGCTGTGGGGCCAGGCTGACCTGGGCAGTGCTGCACCTCACCAGGTATCTCCCTCCACCCACTCCCAGTCTCAGGGGAAATCTCTTTCACGAAGAGATGAAAATTTAAACGCACACCCTGCGCCATTTCAGCAGTGTCCTGAGACAGGTTCACCTCCCCTGTGCCTGCATGGTCCTCCAGTGCACTGCACAAACCAAACACAGGGAAGATACAGGAGCCTGTGTCAGCTGCAATGGTCCCGTAAGCTGGAAAGGACCAAGCTCCCTACCTCTTCAGCCCTGGACTGGGGAGAATTGGCTCAGGCTGCCTCCTGAATGAAAGAACAGCTCTCCTAAGGACTGAGCTCACACTGCCAGCCTGCTGAGGAGCTGCATTGACTGGAAACCTAAAGGACAGCTGTTTGTTCCTCCTTTTCCACCCTGCTTCCTCCTCCCCAGCCAAAGGAGGGGGAAAGCTGCCAGAAGAGACTTCATCTAGGTGGCCAAGGATAGAGGGAAAGGGAGAGGGACACCCCTTCAAAATGGAAAAGGGGAGAAAATGTTCCTGTAGGAGCACAAAGCAGCCACACAAGTGCTCCTTTTGCCATGGTCAGAGGGAGGCAGCTCAGTCCAAGGGAGAGTGGAGTAACCTGCAAGGGTCTGAACAGCTGCACAACACCCGTGGGCAGCTGCACGTTGAACCTTAACTCGCTTCAGCATTAACTAAGAGACAAAAGGCTTTAGTGCTCCTAATGAAAACACAGTCCCTGCACCAGGAAAATAACACAACCTTGGAAAAATACCCTTTTTGGTAGTAGAATTCATGTGCAAACAGGTTTCAGGTCCAAGTTGCTGAGACTGGGACAAAATGTTTGATGATATTTGGGGCCAGAGACAGAGAGGAAAGTGAGGGTTTGAAGGTGTTAGGGGGACACTTCATGACTGCTTTTGATTTGTTTCCAAAATATCCATGTTCTCTATTTGTCCTAAGGCTCCCTGTAGTTTAAAAGCCAAAATGTGATCCAAAAATGCCCTATGGATCCTGAGCCAGCCTCTGAATTTTTGAAAGTGCCTGTTAGGTACCTTCCACTCTGCTCTGAATTCCTGTGGAAGGTGCTTCTCCAAGACCATTGTGAACAACTGAAGTGCTTTAAGAAGAGATTCAGCAAACCTTGTGGCCTTGTCTTCTGTAAACTCCTTGGACTGGTGAGCATAAAGGAGTAAAAACCCCAAACCAGCAGTCCAGCTACTCATGGAGTGTCTGCACACAGCTGCCAGAGTTCACTTGTTCTTTCCAGGCAGTTTCCTCATACACTTCTTTTCCTCAGCTGAAGATCTGAAAAACCAGCTCCAACCACAGCAAAAATTACAGTTCTATGGCAAAAGGATCATCAGGCATATGGAAAACCACGCCAGAAGAATCAGCAAGGATGTTTAGGCAAACATTAAAAAATATGTACAATACCCTAATTTGACCCTCCTTTGAATTATTTTGTTTTCCACAGGACCCCAGTGTCTTTTAGTTCAAGGAGAAATATTTTGCCCCTCTGTACTCTAGGAGTAGTCCCAAGCCTTACTTTAGGCACACAATGCAATTGCTGTAGGGTGTACACCCCCAGGAGCCTCTGCAGACATGTGCCAGGTCAGCAGGATCCTGACACAGACAGAGGAAGACTCAGAGACCCTAAACTAGGAATTGAATTGTATGTGACACCTGTGGTAACTGAGTCCTTCTCAGCTACTGCTGACAAAGACTTGATCGTTGCAACCCATCTGTAACATAGGGTTAACCACATACATTACATTTTTGAGCACAATTTGGCAAGGTGAAAACAAGAGCCCCATCAGTTTTGGATGCATCACACAAGCACCTGACCCCCAGAGCCACAACTGAGTATCAAACAAGCAAAGCTCCAAACTGTTTAAGCTACATCCCAGAGAAATTAGCATTTCTGCACATCCCAGTCAGGCAACTCATGCTGAGTACCAAATGACAGAAGTGCACGAGTGACCTCTTGCAAAAAAGGCTGGCATGGCCAGCTGCTTCCAGCCAGGAGAGCATCACACTCCCCTGTGCCTTCCTTCAAAGGGCCACCCAAATTCCCTTGATCTGCAGGAAGCAGGGACCCTTCAGAGAAGAGTTTCCCTGCCCTAGGCTGATTCAGAGAATAAATCTGCACAGGGCACGAAGCAAGGATCAGGTGAAGACAGGAGGATATGTGAGCAACAACTGTCACATTGCAGACACATGACAGGACTGAAGCTGCACTTCCAAATCCCTGGCAGAGCTTTGCTTCTGAGGATTTGATTCTATACCTTCAGTGAGGAACTACAATGTACCTCCTTATCTAAAAATAATATTTGAAAAAGGTCTTCTAACATCTGGACTTGTATCAGTGCTACCACAGGCACCAGAAGCTGCATTTAAACCCCTCAGTCTGCAGTACAGCCCTCCAGCAACAGTAATGACAGCAGTAGAGGAGCTGTGGTGATGCAGCTCCCACTCAGCCCATGGCTGTGACACATTTCCTCTGCAGAACAGGAACTCAGACCCTTGCACCTCTGAGGCTCAATTCCAGATTTCAGAGGAAAGCAGCCAGTGGGCACAGTGTGTGCACCTGTAATCCAGCCCAGGCTTTCCCTGCTTTCCAAATGCTCCTGCTCCTCACGCTTGTATCCCACTTTCTCCACCATCTGCTCCTCCTACAGCTATCCCAGCTGCCTATACTCTGAGTACTGCTTCACCTTCCTATTTCCCCTACTCAGAGCTTCTGCTGAGCTCTTGCTTTGTGTTTTCTTCCAGCTCCTCCTCCTCTTGTTTTTAGCCCTCTGAATTTAAATGTGTTTCTTCCCATCTCCTTCCACATTCCAGGGTCTCTGGAGGGAGCAGACCAGGCTGCTCGCTGCCTTTAGTAGTGGTTGTGCTCTTCAGCAGAGGCCAGAAGACAAAACCTTCTCTGATTTTGCAGCAGACACTCCTAGCAGGTATTGTGCAATTATTAGATGACATATGCTTTTACAGATTATTTTCAAGTACATTTTGCAACTATCCTGTATTTTTAAAATGCTCTGAAATTTAGAAGATAAATATGCAGAGTTGCAGAACTGGCACAAAAAGTAAGGGTTGGGCCATGGGTGATTCATCTTGCATGCACTGAGCTACATCTCTCACATCCTACAAAGCCCACCAGATACTCAGCTCAAGTGCAGCAGTGCAACAACAAAGCTTTCCACACAACGATTTCATTACCAGGCAAAATTCTGTGCAACTACTCAGTGTGATCAAGAGTTAACTTCAGTACACACTCACTGCATTTGAGGACATGTACAGACATTATTTGCAAGCTTTACTTTTGGCATCTCAGAATGAATTTGCTGAACTAACGCTATTCTGGGAAGGTGTCAACATTCCAGGTGCTATGGGCAGTCCAGCACTGCCAGCACCTGCAGCAGGTGAACCCCCAAGTCTCAGATAACACAAGCAGAGCCCAGCCCTTCTCAGCAGTCACTCAGGAGCCTGCAGCTCACTTCACAGCGGGATCTTTGGACTTTGCTTCCTGGCTGTGTGCCAGCTCAGGGAATGGCAGCTGAACCAGGTGTCCTGTGCTGAACGGGCACAGAAGAGCTCTCTCCTCAGTGGCACCAGGGATGCGCCCTGAGGTGTCTGGTGACAACGCACAGCAACTCAAATGTGCACAAAGTAGCAATTGCCATCCTGCCCATGGGGCTACTGGCAAAATGAAAACTGGACAAGGCATGTTGTGTCAATGGGAACAGCATGGAAAGACAACCCCGATGAAGCTGGATCTGTTAGCCAAAACTTTCTGCAAATGAACAAAGCTGCCCGTACAAGACAGAGGAGAGAGGCAAGAGGATCCCACCATCAACAACAAAACAGGAAGCTCAAACAGGAGACAAAAGCAGTCCTACATTTTAAGGCAGGCAGCATCTGCCCCAAAAGGCTGAATCTGGATGTAAGCTTTACATCTTTCAGCAGTGTGAAAGTCTGTGGGATGCAGAAAGAACATTAAAATCCCATAAACACATTCTGGGTATTACCAGGTTCCACAAAGTTTCAGATTGGTACATCAGTCACAATAGAAATCTCCTTTTCCCCCTCCCCCATCCACGGCAGGCCACCAGAACTGCACTCGGAGACTGGAAGACAAATGGGCAGCTGCCTCTGGAGGCAATTGTGAGGAGACTAAAGATCAACTTGCAGCTGGCACTTCCACCCCCACCTCTCCTTAATACTTCAGTCCACTCGCTGCCAGACAAGGATCATGAGTCAGCTCCTAAACATATTCTCCTTGAAACAATAGCCACAGCTCTGTGCTGCAGCTATCCCACTGCTCTGGCTCCAAGGGAAACAAAGGCACCAATCTGAACCTACGGCAGCCCAGCACCAGAACTGAACGATACAACAAGCATGCACTGAAGAGTATCTGCTAAACCTGGGAGATTAGCAAGGCTGATTTTGACATGTAACAGGCATGAAGTCAGTGCTGTAATGAAAATCTACAGAAACAGCAAACAGAAGTGGGTTTGGGGCTACATGGTAAAGCAGATGGCTTTTGCTGAAACCTTTGCTGCTACAACGGTGCAGTTTGATACCATATCCCTGTATGCTGCTGACTAATTAGAGGGCAAAGGAGACAATTTGGCCTTTACAAATTAACTTTATCATGGCCATAGGAGCTGCTCTCTCAACTCTGAGCAGCCACCACTCACTGCAACTCCTGCATTCACAAAGATGGAACCCCAGCACTGGTCTCTCAAGGACATTCCAAGAAGCAAAAAGCTTCCTTTTGCCAGGACAGCCTTTTAGCTTATCCAGCCGACAACATCAAACAGGCTTTTCTGACCCAAGTGCTGTCAGACAATAAAGAATTTAAATATCTATTAAAAAACCCAGAGATTTCTCAGAACTAGATGTTAAATGATGAACTGGTGGTGACTACTGAGCACTTCAAGAGTTGTGCACATAGTAAAGACATGGAAGAGTCTATATCCATGCACCATCAAGAAACAGCATCACCCAGGACATGCCAGTCCACTGAGAGCCTCTGATGAGATGCTGCTCACAGAGCAACAGTGCAGGCTAACATGAGAGGAGGCCTCAGTGACTGCTGTGTTTCTGGATTTTGTAGCTAGGAGATCAGCAAGCCCTTTCTGCCTTGCCACAGCTGGTGTTTCTTACAGCTGAGTACTGCCAGTTGCTCTCAAGAAGTCTAACCCCAAATATCATGAGCCACACAGCCCTACAAGCCAGAAGGGAAACTGGAGACACGAGTGAAAGACTGACTCCCCATGGGAGAATTGAAGGAAAATCTGCAGGACCCTGCCTGGTGTGGTTTGTGGGACTGAGCAACCCAAATCAAAAGGTCCTAAAGAGCATCAGTTTTACCACTAACAGAGAGGTCAGTGATGCACACATTCTGTAAAAAAAGATGGCAGGCTGCATGCATGTGTATCTTTTAAATTATTTTATTTTGTGTAAGCTAAAAGGAAATTTACACACTTAAATCTCAAAAGACCTTGGGCATGCATATTGACCTTTTTAGAGGTTCTTCGACATAGCTCTCTTTTTTCCATAGGAATTTCCCCAGACATTTACAACCCATAGTTTTTTACTGTATATACAGCCTAAAACCATAGCAATCTATGATTATGTCATTTTACACTGTGCAAAATCAAACAGGAATAGTGGTACAACAGAACATAAAAATTTTTAACAGGTAAATTTCATTGTAAGACATTCATATTGTTTTGGTCCTTCTTTTCCAAATCAAACTGATTAAGAGCAGACAACCTTCTAATGAACAAAAAAAAAAATCAAGTGTTTAGACAGTAATCCATAACTGGAACAAGAAGTTACTGACAGCATACCTTTCAAAAGGCTATATAGTGACAGAGCCAAACTATTGAAGTTCAAGAACATAAAAACTGATCAGCCAACCAATCAAACAAGGGGGGGGATGGGGAAAAGAAAAGGAGAAACACATCTTAAGCTTGTTAAAACACAAAAGAAGTTACAGGGTTTTAAAGAAACAATAACTGAAAAACCCACAAAGGGACAACATAACCTTTTGATTTTTTTTCAGCAAGAATTATTTCAATGTATGCAGGAAAGAAAAAATTGCTCAATGCATTCTGAAAGTCTTAAGGGGGAACTTCACAGATTGTGATGATTGAAGTTTTCATTACGTTTTTATAGGACTTTTTTTTAAACTTTTAAAAGTTTTTTAAGAAGGACACCACCAGTGTATTTCACAAAGACATAAATGTATACAGCCCAGCACAACAAAAAGAATAGATCTTCAAAAAGATTCACCCCCAATTATTTACATTTTTCTCTAATATAAATTTAGGACTCCAGTATGTAAATAAATATACATTACTATGTATACCTTTCTAGTGCTGCTTACCAACAAATCATCTGAACTTGATATTTTTTTTAATTAAAGCAAGATTGCTTTTTACGACCCGCAGAGGGAAGAAAAAAAAATCAATAGAAAACGTCCAATTCACATCACTTTAGTCTACCTTTTCTTGGCAGCTTGTTGAAGGTGTTAATGTGGCTGGGAACATCAACACCTTGGCATGCATGAAAGTTAAGTCAGGAAGGCTAGAAATCACCTTGGCAGCCTCTTCACTAAGATGTTCTTCCTTTTTAGGCTTCCTGTTGGGAAGAAAAGAACAAAGTGCATTAATCCAGTACCTGATATCCTTGGGATCACTGCAACAATCACTGATTGAGACAATGTTCTGTCAGCTTGTCTCCTACAGACAGGCACATCTGTAAGCTACTTGAAGGTAGTCTAATGTTATAATACCTACCTGCCTACCAATAATGTGTTAACAGAGAGTCAGCCAAATGTTCCTGTGTATATTGTTGCAATAAGGAAAAAAATCCTATTCAAACGGTATTTTTTGCAGGGTTTTTTTTCTTTTTTTTTTTTTAGCGGGTTTAAGAGTCAAGAGACTCACTTGAAGAGACAACCATGCCCATATTGTAGAGATAAAACAGCTGGAGCATTACTTCTAAACTACCTAAATCGGCTACAATTCTTCAAAAATAGAATGGAAAAGATCTTAAAAGGACATTAAAAAACTCCTAAGTTACTTCTCAATAATTTGAAAATAAAAAAGCACTGTGTTTTCAACACTGCTCTTCTCAGACTGCACTTCATGTCACTCAACATTGTGATCCCAAAACCTTTTTCCCCCTCAGGATTCAGCAGCAGCAGAAGGTGCCTCACAAATAAGTGTATCCACTTGCTTTGAAGTGCAGGAGTATGAGCAGCCATGATATACACAGCAGTTTGGGAATCACTGGGGTTTATTTTGCCTTTTGCATTATTCACAAGAATTACTGAGCACAAATGAATAAAGAAATCTCAATCCCATGTTGCTTGTTTCTTACTATTATGCAAAAACCTCACACTTCCCAAGTAAAATGAAAGCTGGCTCGGACTACTACAGACCCCTCTCCTTTGCCCAAACATCCATGCTTCACACACATCTGGCTGATCTTTAAAGAACGCTGCCTACCACCAGAAATACTCAGTTTTCCATCAAACATTATTCCAGTTTCAAAAAGGCACCTGCTAAATGCTGTGATGATGTAAGAAATTCCAACTGAATAAGCTCCCTCACCTTCGAGGGAAAAAAGAGCTGAGACAAAATGCTTGAACCAAAGAAAATGCTTTCCCTAGAACACCTGAGGAATTTCTTTTCTGTATCTGGTCTTATTTATAAAACTTTAAACCAAGAGAGGGCAATGTCCACTCCAATCATGAAGCAGCATGTACTTCCTGTCAGCTCCCACGAGGACTGTTTCCTCAGCTGAGCAGAGTGGAAAGCATAGGGGCTACATGTTTGCTTCCACAGCAGCCTCAAGAATTCCTTAGCTAGAAACAAAAAGGAGCTGGAGTCCAACACATCCTTGACATCTGATGATTGTGCTGACCATCATCACTGATCACTGTGCTGACACTGAACTATCACTGCTGTTTGCTACCTGAAATCCCCACTCATGACAGCTCTCTAGATGAGGCACTCTAAATACTAAATCTGACTTACCTTCACAGAACAGGGAATTTTTTTTCCCCTACTGCAATGGAATTTCACAAGCTACTGACTAGGCAGATTACCAAATTCTGGAGGATAAACAAAGCTGTGTGCTGGATTTACTGAGGGAAGAAGTAGAGAGCCACTGTGCCTCCTCTAACAACCTCACAGTCAGCTCTGTTTGCACTCAAAGGACTATCTCTGAGCTGCTGAAATGTGGTTCTCACCCACCACTGGGTTATCAGTATCTGGTGCCACTATTAATAATCACTTACCACAAGCCTCTTAAAGGTACAAACTCCTGATGATCAAAAACTTGGAGCTAACAAAGGAGTGTTTGACAGAGGAAGCCATGGGAAAGGGCTGCCTTGGAGATGTTCCTGTAATTGTTCATCAGGCGAGATGGAGCTCACACACTCCTTGCTATTTATATTCCTCTTCCTCCTCTGCTCAACCACAGCGTGCTAAGAAATGGCACTGCTGGGTCCCAGAGGCAGGGCTGAGTTCCATTCCCTGCTCACATGCAGCACCTTTGTCACAGGACAGTGCCACCCCTGCCACAGTGCCAGCTGCTTTCTCTGCAGGAGAGATGGACACCAGAGAGCCCAGCCAGGTGTCCATCTCACCCAGTTCCCAGCTGCTCCCTCCTGGCTGGAATGTTCCCCTCTGCCATAACTGAGCTACTCCAATGTAAAAGAAATCTATAAAGCAGGAGAAGCTAACACACTAACACAGCAACCACTGCTTAACCATGACCAAGACAGAACTAGAGATACAGTCACTTGTAAATCACTCAAACCCCTTTTTGAAATCATCTGAGTGCAGAAAGGGGTGAGATGGCCAAAATTCTCCATTCCTCAATGGAGAGAGGCAGGTTCCTCTGCAATACAATAAAACTGGACACTGCAAGTAGCCTTTCTGGGTAACAATCAACACTTTTGGTAGCAAATCTCACCAGGGCAACCCAAAAGAGCTACTCATTAACTCTCTAATTTTAAAACACCAAGCAGCATTATGACTGCAGAGAGGTTTTACCCTTAAAACTCCGCAAACTGTGACGTCCTTTAATAGAGGCAAGAGAAACAAGTGTTCATTAACTTCAGGTACCACTTTTGCTGAAGATGTTCCTGTTGCCAAAAGCTTCTTTTGCTAAGCCCTGATCAGTTCTTTTGCTGATCTCCTGCTCATGCAATCCTTATTTCTAGGTGCCGTGGCTTAAAGAACAGCCACCTGAGTGAGTGGACTGCCAGTGGCAGCTGTACTACTTCTGTCTGCTTTGGAATCAGAACTTTTGATTACAAAACCATGAAAGGACTCATCCCTGGGATCAAAACAAGGCCTCTGCCTCATTCAGGTTTCAAAATAATCCTCTACAGCACACTTTGTCCCTATCCATCTCTTCTCTTACAATAGGTTGCATTCCCTCCCAAGGACAGGAGGGATGCATACCCCTTCCCAAGCATTTGTACCAGCCCCTCTACCTGTAGGCACTAAATTTTCTTTTCAAAGGCATGTTAACACTAAGCCACAAGAAATGAACCAGACCGACAGGCAGCAAAAGTTGCTGTAAGAAAATCTGGCAAGAAAGGGGAATGCTTTGTCCATCCATCACTTGCATGTCACTGTTCTGTTTTGCATTCCAACTCCTTCCTGCAGCATTCAAGTCTTTCAGGGCTTTAGTCACCTCTCATGTTTGCAAAGGGTTTTTACGACAGCACCAGCAAGGCCAGACTTTATCAGCAACAATGAGCTGATTATACAAATGTACTTAAAAAACACTCTGTAATTAAGAGTTAGCCTACTCCATCCAACACCATCCCCAAGGAGTATTTCCAGTTTAAATGAGGGTTTTAGCCATTTCTTGGAAAGCTATCGGTGCTCTGCTTTCCTTCAAAAAGACAGCAGATGAACTTTTGATCTCTGCCAATTCTATGGAACCAGGCAAGGCTGGAGAGTCTCTGTGGAATGCTGCTCTGGATCCCTGACCTTCAGCACTTACTGCTGCCATCAAGGTTTCAGGCCCGAGCTGAGGGGGAAGCTTCTCTCCTCTCCCAGTACTTTCCTGCTGAGAAACTGAGTTTCTGGTTCAAGAGATGGCTTTGCAACTAGACAGGGCTATTTTAGACAAAGATGGCTTTTCACATGGCATCCCAGAGCTGAAGAGTGGAATCTTCACTCTGAACTTTACCCTAAAGGTCCTGAGTTCAGCCAAGTTACAGACATGGGGTAGCCTCAGCACAACTGAAGTTGTCATCAAAGTGATCCCAATCCACTGGTTTTGTCTTCCTCAGTCAGCTCTCATGGATGGCCAAGAGATAACATTTCCAGGCTGGTGCATGAACCTCATTCTCATTGACCTGGCTGCACCCAGCCACTCCTATTTCAAAGTCTCCAGTTCATTACAAAAGAATATTTAAAAAATTATTACAAAAAATTAACATTGTGCCACACTATTTGGCATACTCTTGAGGCTATACCTTCTTATTTCTCAGAAGGTTTCTAGCTTGAAAAAACAGACTGCTTTTCTTTTGGAGAGCATGAAATCAAGAAGAAAAAGCACTTGATCATTTAAAAAAAAAATCGGAGTTGATAAGAACATACAAAATGTATTAAACTGTGAAAACAGCTAATCTTTGTGTGTGTCTGAACTTAGCCTCCAAGTCTGAGGTCCCCAGCCTGATATATTGCTACATCACAGATCTAGAACCAATTCCT
The DNA here is from genome assembly GCA_013400215.1 of Cisticola juncidis. NCBI lineage: Eukaryota > Metazoa > Chordata > Aves > Passeriformes > Cisticolidae > Cisticola > Cisticola juncidis. The sequence goes on along the minus strand of VXBR01002567.1, from coordinate 699,594 downwards.
GTTGGTAAGCAGTGCTCTCCAGAACAGGGGGAGAGCTCTGACATCTGGATAAAGAGCTTGAAGAGGACAAGTAAGAGCTTTCAACTGGGAAAAAACCAAACCCCTCACATCAAAAAACCAACCAAACAAACAAACAAAACAGTACAGAAAAATGAGTGTCAACATTCATTTAAGCAAAGCTCCTTTGCAAACAAGAAGTTAAGACATCTTCAAGCAAGGTACAAAACTAAGAGTGCAGATACAACAAAGATACATTTGCAGTTTGCATATCCTGCTGTGGTTACTTTTAAATTAAGCTTAGAATATAATACGAAAGTATTTCAACTGTAACTATGTTTTCTAATTTCTAAAAGCCAAATTTCTACTACAGTATCTCCAGGAAAAGTATGTGCACTCCATGGATAGAAAAACAGGCAATCCAAAAGACCCAAAAATCAGCATCGAAGTGGGGAGTTCCCTCTACTGGTTCTCCCTTGAAATTTCATGGTTTGTTGATTTCACGTTCACTTTCAAAATTATCACTGCAGGAAAACTAGAAAGATCATTTTCTCAGTAAAAGAACATAGTTTAAAAAAACTCTTGAAAAGTACAAATTAGTCATTTTAAGCAAGCCAGCTCCATCCCAGCATCACTGTGCCTCCTCCTAAGGGCTGCTGCATGAAAACACATCTAGTTTAAAAGTGCTGAATAAACACTAAAGCTCACTTGGGAGTGAAGAAATGTTACCATCTACTTGTTGCACACTGAGGCACACGCTTCCAAAAAAACACTGGTTTATTTGGTAAAGATTCCTCAGCATTTCTTTTAATGGGCACAGACATTTATTATATCTTAAGATAGTCTAGGATCCTACTGCTAAGATGCACATAAAAAAATAAACCCAAAGAATACAAGCTTATAAATGGAGAGATTATTCTGTTCCAAATCAAAAGGCCAGACTTCAAGAAAGCCACTTGATCTCTAAAGCCTTTCCACAGATACTACCTATTAAAAAAGCACAAAATTACTTCACGTGTGCTCCACTGAGGCAGAAATTATATCCTAAAATAACTACACACTCAATCCTTAACCTGCAAAATTAAACTGATCTTTGGTCACTGAAATTCTGACAGGTGTTAGAAGTATTTGTGAAGGGCTAAATATAGTCATAATCATTAGTCTGTTATCATTCTACTTGTGGAACATTCTGTATTTATAAATTACACAGAGTCCAAGGAGAGTCTTCTGTTTCAGTCCTTGGTCACTGAACTGATTCAGTTTACCCTGCAACTCTCAGGAACCAGCTCTGGTGCTCAGAAAGTTGCTTCCTCCAGTTCAGTCTTTGGCCCCGCCTTTTCAACACAGATCCTGGTGATCTTCTTCTTTCAGCTCATAAACTCTTACCCATCTCATTCTAGAGTTCTGAGATAATTTGAAATAAGAACTACAGCACAGTGAACTTCAGATTTAAAATTTAAAGCCTTTTGGTCACTGAGGAACTTCTGCCCTAAAACTGTGCACTCATTCACCCCTCAGATTTCACACCACCCCTAGAAACAGAAGAAAAACCTGCCATGAGGATGATTTACCTTGTGGATGTGCTTGCCTTCTCCACTGTGGACATGAGCCTTGCAAATGCATCAGTCACTCTGCTGCTTGCATTGGAAGTTTCCAGTTTTGAGGTTGTCAATTCATACAACTCAGGATCCACACCTTATAGTAAAAATAATAATCAGTGATGGTTGGTGGCAAGCAGAGTCATCATTAGTCACAGACCAACTTGCTAGAGACTGTTTTCTGTAAACATCTGAATCATTTATAATTTCAAGATACACGAAAAGAACATGACAGAACATGTTTGTGTTTCTGAAGCATCATCCTCTTTCCTCATCCTTTTTCAGCAGCTTTTTTAGTTGTAGTACAAAACACATGCCTTGGATCAAGTCTGGCATACAAGGTCTCAGTCTGTGAGTAAACAAAACCAGTCTGATTGACTTTTCAGAGTGAAACCTTTTTGAAAGTGTCAGCTGTGTCAAAATGGATTGTTTCAATTACTTCAACTCAACTGCCTGTATTAAAAGAAAACTGCATGTTAACAGGGCCCAACTCTTCACCTAGAAACACTGGCATGCAATAGAGTGCATTTAGCACCTGGCTTTTCACTAGGGGTTGTGTTGAAATTTTAAGTGAGGAAAAGCAGCTTTTATGAAACACAGAAGTGGAATGGCATTTAAAAAAAGTTACATACTAACGTGCACAGGACTACCAAAACTTTTAGTCTGTGCTCCCTTTTCACCTTTCAAGTATTTCTAGTGCATTAAGAATCTGAATGTTTCAGCCTCGAATTCCTAGCTTCAGGTATCTGAGGTCAGATGCTGAATTTTGGCATCACATTTGTTGCAAATGGATTTCAAATTTTAGCAGCAGAGGTCATTCTGAAAACACTGCAAACAATGGAAACTTGTATGCAAATATATATATATGTATGAGTTAAATTCTATCTGTTTAGTATCAAGCATCACATCTCAGTAGGAAGTGGGTCTAGGATTTTTAAATATTACATAGTATTAAAAAAACCTCTGGGAATTAGAATTACCAAAATAAATCAAGAGGAAATACTGTTACAACACATTTTGTTGCATTTTAAATTGCTGATACTTCCCTAGTTATAGTTTCAGATATTTTATGCCTCATGCATTTGATGAAGCGTGCATATGCGCCGTTCACAAGGTGTTTTTCAAAGACAGCACAGAATTTTTTTGCATAAGCACTGTGTTTTTATTTACAGACACCTCTGTGCTAAACAGGTGTCACACTTGTGCCTGTTGGTGTGGACAAAAGCATTTCATCCTACTGCAGAACAAACACTGCAAACACTCGGACCTGATGGGCCCATGCAGCTTCCTGATACAAACCCAGCATTTATTAAAGTTTGCTGATGATTGTATCCAGCTTACTTCCCAGGATCAAAACGCTTTTAGAAGTATCCCTGAAACACCAAAAGATGACTAAAAATAAATGCCAGTGCCTGTTGTCCTGCCTCTACCACCAGTAACTGCAGCACTGCGTGGTAATAGATGATTTTAATCATCCTCAAACCTGCTTTGCAAGAGGCTCTCCACAAGCAGTGTCTTGACCATTTAACCTTTTGGCACAAATGAATTCTTTTTTTATTGTGAGGAAACTAAGCTGACCAAAATGTAAAATAAAGAAAATCATCTGGTTAAGTTACAGGAGGTGGAAGATTTGTTGCATGTAATATGGGTTGATTAGAAATTAGTCAGCTGTCCTTTGAACATATTTTGGTTTTAATGTCTGGATTTTCACAGTTGATTTGATCCAGTTCCATACAAAATATCAAAATATGTACTGTCCTGAGACCAGTATACCAAGACTTCTAATAGTATCAGATGTTTACAGAACTTAAAAGTAGGAAAAAGCCCAAATATTCCATAAAATATCCACTTTCAATCAGGGAGAGGAAGCCTTGAAGAAATACACTTTGACTTGCAGAAGCCTGAGAAATCCCATTAAGGTACAAATTGGAAAGCTAATTGAAGGGAGGAACCCTTTGACATGCAACTCTGCAACAAACATAAAATGCAACCTTGTAAGCTACATCCTTTAGATATTCCCATTTAAAGTCCTATATTGGGATGTCAATGCTCAGTTTACTGTTCTTTAGGCACCTCTTACTCAGCTGCATTTATGTTAAACTATTGACATGAAAAATAAAACAATACATTAAATCTGTTGGAAAATAGAAATTAGGAACTCCCTGTTCATAATGTGGAATGAAAATTTCTATTAAAAAGTTATTTTGAGTTAATAAGACATTAGACTGAGAAGAATTCAGTGTCAATCTATAGCAAGTAAAACTAGGTCTCCAAAGAAAGAATAAACTACTGATAAAAGTATCCTCTTTTAACAAAAAAATCTACTAATTTTTATTTCAATTCTTTTATGTATTTTTTAAGAGTTGCATATTCTCCATTTTATTCAGATGATGGGAGAATATTCAAGGAAACCACTGCAAAACCTTAATGAGATATTGAAGGAAAGTTAGCCAACCAAACCCCACACAAAGCTCCTAAACACACACACAAACACACGAGCTGCAAGCCATGAAACAAATGACTTTCCCAGAAACAAGTCAGTAATAATAATAATAAAAAAAAAAAACCAAAACCCAAAAAGAACAACAAACCCAAAGCCAAAACAAAATAAAGAAAGAAAAAAAGGGGAAAAAAGCAAAAAAAGCACTATAGGGCATACCATAGAAGATGATACCTGTAACTTGATGAAACAACAACATAAAAAATAAAATGCAATAAAAGACTAATAAATTATTCCTCCAGTAACCCCTTCCAGTGTGCACACCTTCTGCACAAGCAGTAATGCATGTACCCAACTACAGCAGCAATAATACATGTACTGGGCACTGGTGACTTGTGTCTGTGGACTTGCACACACTTAAAAAAGAATCTGTAGGACTCCAGCACCTTGACTTTGCTAGCTGTCACTTCCATGACAAATCTGCCCTCTTTCATCTGATAATAGAATTTCTCAAGGGTGGAATAAAAAGTCATTTAGATTGCCATGCCATAAAATTGCTCTCAGTGATTAAATTTTAAAACTAAAAAAAGGGTGTTTCTACAAACAAAAATATACCATAATAATTATAATCACTTATTTGAAATGTGAGAGGACCCCAAACATCTTATGAATGGATTTAAAAAACTAAAATCACTCAGAGGAAAAATATTTTTCCTATTAAAAAATTGATTATCATGGCTTCAGGCATTGTACTGAAGGAGTACTTGCCTTATCAACTTAACCTATGCACTGGAACAAATCCCCAAAGTGTTCCCTGAAATTCCTGCAGAAATTTATTCGAAGTGTAGGTTTTCACAAGCTCGTGCAAAATACTCAGAGCACGTAAAAACCACATGATAAATCAATTCAATGACTTCCACACATTATTCAACGAGAGAGTACTGTTTTCACCCTGTTTTTTAAGTGAGTGAGTTGCAGATAAAGTGCTTTGGCTACAAAATTAACATCCATGAACTTCTAATATCCCACAAACATGCATCTACCCTTTTCTATTATAAAGGCTGTTAAAACACCTTTTTCACTGTGTTATTAGTACCAGGTCATGACCTTCTGGGGGTGTGGTGTATCAAGGTTAATAAATTTATATTCACATATGGCTTCCAAATGTTATTATTATCATCATAATCTTGTAATTTAGAGGCACTCAGAGAAGAGAGCAAGCCTCATATTTTAGCAGTTGCCACACCTACATAATTTTTTGAATTTCCTTAAGTGCTTGGAAGAGTTAACTTCAGGAATTTCTGATTTGAAACAAGTGTTTTAACATCCTCTTTGCGAGAGCATAAAAGCCATTCATTCCTTCAGCAGGTGACACATACAGAGCTGACAGTACCTTTTAAATACTTCGTACTCGATACAAAACATCAGAAAACAGAACACAGATTAAAGGAAAAACGCAGTAGAGAGACATTTTAGAGAAAAGCAATGTAAAAAACTTCTCCTTGTTTGTAGGAAAGTCAAGTGATGTGCTCATGCTTTTAGTAAGTCGTTATATTCTTACAGTTGTGGTTTTAACACTCTGCTGACCTGGGATTGTGGTGGTGCTGCTAGAGCTACTGTCATCCACGGGCCCAAAGAAATCAAGGTTCAGAAGAGTGGAACCTCCACTAGCTTGAAATTCAGTGACCGTGTTGGTAGGCAGCCATATAGAAGGTAAGCCAAGGGAGGGGTTTATGTGTAAAAAGGGGTAAGACACACACTTGAACATGCAAGTTATAATTAGTACTCAGTACGCAATTTAAAAATCGACATGAAAACAATGCTTACAGTATTAGTTTGTACCTTCTAAAATGTTAACAACTTAATTCAGTGCACATTTCCTCATGTACAATGCAGCAAGGAAATCAACACTAGTAACTTTAAAATAGAAATATTTATTTCAGGCTAAAAATGAAAGAGAACCAGCACGAGCCAGAGAGAGAGATGTGACCAGTTAAAGGGAAACAATATATAGGTCAATTGATAGTAAAAATATAATGGGCTTTTTCTCCCCTCACTGAAATTGAAAGCCATTCTTTCATCAGGAAAACTTAGCAGATCCTCAAATAGCAAAGAACAAAAAGAAAAAAAAAATGGAAGTTTTATTTAGCAGCTTTAAGCTACTAATTATCATTATTTTAAAGCAGTGTGACCATTGGGTAACAAATGCCACTCTCATATCCAGTTCCTCACTGGCAAATTATACTGTTCCCCTTTAGTACTAAAACAGAAATCAAACCAAGATACATTTTAAAGTTGTTTGTTAAAAAGAAAGCATGATGATTGACTGAAGTAGTAAGACACCAGACAACAGCAAAAGGATCCATCCAGGCTTTCCTTCAGCACCGTGATATTGCTATCCAAACTCTTACACCCCACACATTCTGCAACAACACAGTGTGGCAACACCAGTGCAGCAAGAGATGCACTTTATCTGAGCCTGCCTTTCAACTTGTGTGGCATCACTCAGTTGCTGTCAGCAGGCTCCTCGTAAAGGAGTTTATTGATAGGTTTCTAGTCTGTCCATCAAACAAGTTTCCAGAACTTGTTTTATTTCCTTTGCATGCACTTACATTTCTGACACTGGAGGCAGTGGCACAACTCACTTTGCTATTAAAATAGACATAGGTGAAGGGTCCTTTAGTGATAACTATATACATTTACAGATACAAATAAGTTCGTAGCTACCTCTTTAATATATTAGCTATAATTAGCTCTGTAGTGTAAGTAAAAGTGATAATGAATGAAGTCACACTTTTGAAATATAAAATTATCTTTAAATCTGAAAACTTTCAGCTCAATAAGTGTATATTTTGCAAACAGTTTGTGGTTAAAATATTGTGCTTTGAAGTAGCCACTATACACAAGTTTGTCATTCAGAGGATGTCTAAAGAGATAGCTGACTGGTGAAAAATACTTTTAAGAAGTAAAATTCATCAACCTAAAATGCTCATTTGTTCAGAATTTCATTACAATCTGCAATTATACACAATGAAGTGTTAATATTGCCACTGTGTCACTAGCATATGGCGGGAATCTAAAATAATACTTAACTTCATATTTTTCAAACAATGCAATACTTCACATAGGGGCACTGTTAATCAGAAAGAAAGCCTGAATTTCCAAAGTTAGGAGTAAGAAATAAGTATTATATATATATTTTTTTTTTATATATGTGTGTGTGTATATATCTTAAAAAAATAATCAGCAGATAGATGTTTGTCTGAACTTTGTAGCTTTCTTATCTCTAGCTCTGGTGCTAGAGGCTCTACGGAGAGACGTACCATCTAAAGGGTTAGTAAGGCCACTGCTACTCCAGTCAAACTGGACAGGTGGTAGAGATTCCTAGAGTTGAAAAGTCAGAAATCAGATTTTATAGTCAGTTCAGGTTACAACAATGCAAAGCAGTTCAAACAACAGATTCTTTAGCGTCTAAACACTAAAAAGGACAACTAAATGATCAAGCTCCAACTTTTGGGAGGTGTGTATTTTCATAATATGCACTAGAGATTCAAAGTAGATTTGTTCTACCACAGGAAGTCCATTAAATTCTGAACAGCACAGATTAGGTAACTTCTAACTCAAACAGGATTTGCAATTTAACTAAGACATATGTACGGAATAACAAACCTTAAGGCATCGTTGAAAATTAAAGTATTACTTTCATGGAAGATGAGGCACTTAGCATAAAAAATTATGTATACACAATTACAGGGCAAATTCAGAACAGTGAAAGCTGTCTGTGCATCCATGCTTTGTCTTGATCACATATATTATTTATCATCAAACAACCCATCATTCTTTTGGTTTGGTTTGCTCTTAAGAAACATAATCCCCACCCAGGAGGGACAAACTATCAACACCCTCTGCACTCCACCCCCTTTAAAAATACAACTCCTGTGACGATATGTCCTTTCACAGTTAACTCATCCTGATCTATATACAAACCATTGGCAGCAGCGCTTGAACAAGAGGAGTGTGGAAACATTGGCTCCTTCTGGGAGCCCACCCTTGCCTTTTGATTTCCTCTTGTTCAGGCTTTTGGACAAAAGCAAGCAGCAGGGACCATGCTCTGTAGGGAAGGTGTGTGTGACTTGCAAGTACTGTCCTCCTGTACCCTCAGGACACAAACTGATGGGACAGTAGCAGAAATGTCTGAAAGAGGCTGAACATTTCTACTTCTGTGCATTACACTCTGCTCTCTTCCCAGTGAAGTCAACTGTTGTGAAGTACTGGACAAGGATGTGCCCTCAAATTGTAATGAAACAATCACAGTATGGAAGAAAAGCAATGGATGTTCTCAGCAATATTTTTTAAAATGCATCAGTATCTGTTAAGCTTCCAGTGGCTGACCCACACCTTCTCTTTGCTTTGGTAGAAAATCAGCCTTCATTTTTTAATTTTAAAACTTCCAACCATCTGACAATGAAGGAAAATGCACTAATCAAGACTGTAGCAACTTGAGGTAGCTTTGTAGCACAATTAAGCTCACTGTAAAAGGCATTTCCTCAGTGGTAGATGTTTACAGGAAGCAAAACAAAGGGAGCCAGAGAGTTGTGTATTTACTTATAGGAAAGATTTTCCTAAGCAAGACATTTACCATCTAATGCCTTAAAAATGCTTTCAGTACCGAGCACAGCTTGAACAGTATTCCCCTCATGGAGATTAAGAAATTAATCCTTCACTTTTTACTTTGCTTTGGGAATGATGTTACTGGCATTGAAATGATTTGTATGTACATATAATATCAGCAGCATGGAAGCTCCACCTGATGAAGTAATGATCACTATCATCAGCAGCTTGTTTAAACTTTGCCACATGTAAAATATATTGACATTAAAAGGATTTTGTAGGAAAAGAAAAGGGTAGTGAGTATGACAATTTAGTAGCTGTCTGCCCTGAGCCAAATGAACTCATATTGAAACAAAATGGCTTCCTACCAACTCTCTTACTGAGGAAAACACCCACTAGATCTTGTGTCAAAGGCCTGAGTCAGGACTGATGACTGTGACAGAGCTGCCTGGAAAAAATGGCACCACTGGTTAGCTAAGTGCTTGCCTTTAGTGATGGCTTGATTTTCAGATTTGACAAGGAAAGGACAAAGGATGTGATGAATTCTTCCTAAAACAGGAAAAAACGAGTCTGACTCCAAATCAGTGAGAATATACCAAGTATATTAGTGTGCTCTGTGGGATGAGGCCACTCTGCTGACTTCAACTACTTTGCCAAGGAGAGGGTAAGTAAAGCAGCCCTCACCTACACAGGATGCTGGCAAGCCCCAGTCTGTACAGTAGCAAACAAAGTGAAAGGAGCAGGCAGAGGAAAAAACAAAATGAAACAGAAAGTTTTCTGCTTCTAATTATCTCAGCCCTAAAAAAACTACACTGGGACACCTGAACACAGGCATTGAAACCTCAGCCAAGGGGAACATACCCTGCAAATGGGAATATAATGTTTAGCCTTTCTGAAACTGTGAGGTTGTCAGGCTACAGTAATTAATATTTTAATAACATGCTTAAAGAAAAGTGCCCAACCTAGGAGAATACTGAGAAATGGAGCACACTGCTTTCACTCCTTGAGGCCTCCATCTTAGATTACAGGACACAGTACAGAAATGACAAAGCATACTCAGCTGTCAGAGTACTAGTCTGAATGTTAAGGAAGTAAGAAAGAGGAAATTAAAATGCCTGCTGGTTTTACTGCATCATATTTCACTTTGATACAAGCAAGAGATGTTTTCACACAGTAATTTTAGAATGTATTATGTAAGAGCTCTTATAATCCAAAAGAGTAAAATGTAAATGTTTGTATCTGTGCCAATAATTACCCAAGGAAAATTAAACAAAATGAAAAAAGGAAGCATTTTGCTGTCTTAAAGCTGGGTGAAAGTCATAAAAGGACTTGTAATACAAATACAATGTCAATATTTAGATGGATCCCACAAATGAGCACTATATACATTCCACAAAAAGCTTCACATGCAAGTAATTAATACATTGCATTGTGTGTATTCATTGGCAAAATCATATCAGTTCTGAAAGCTGCTCTTTTCAGACAACCCCTTTACACAGCTGCCATCTGACAGAACAGCAAGCTCTGGAGCATCTCTTACCTGCACATCTTTCTTTCTTAGTCTGTCAACAAAGCTACACACACTCTCACACTCCTGGATCTTTCTCACATGTATAACTGGAGAGCAGCTCCTGATGGAGCTTTTGGCTGGTGGCCAATAATATGGTAGTTTGCATCTGTCATTGTTAGAAGTCCTGATGGTCTCTTATGTAATTAAAAGTGTTTTTAGAGACTGTCACCCCACGGGGTTTAATTAAGCTTCAGTCCCTAATAGCTAGCAAGTGTAAGATGTATATTTCTATTATAACCTGATCCCCAATTCAGTGGCTTACATGCAAGTAGATGTGCTGTAATGGGCACCTGCAGAAAAGAGTCACTGGTAATTTTCTTCTTGAAATGTCTGGGTCACTGCAGATTTTTTGCCAATACAGAAATTACTGAGTAAAACTTGGCAAGTAACCCTACCAAAGAAAGATAGTTCCAAATGGAAAGAAGAGAAGAGAATGCTTTGAAGTAACAGCAGAAGAGCAGAAATATCTGGACAACTTTTTTTTCAAAGAATCCAAAGAGAAGCAGATAAATAAACTTTAAAACAACATTAACCAGAAAACAATATCAAACCCAGAGAAAGCAGTCATCATTAAGGCCAGACAATCTTTTAGATAAACACTGGAGTGTATTTTGCATTCACTCACTGAAGACTTGGCTGTGATGTAAAAGCCCACTAGAGCTGTATAAAAAAGAAGAAGGCAGCACTTGTCTTGGGTCTCACAATCAAAGGGTGCCTATTCCACCAGCCACTCCTCACACCTGATGTGTCCTGACAGAGTCTTTGAGACACCATGCTTAGATCAAGGCAACAGTAATCAGGGGATTATTTCATATTCTGTTTACTGCCTTATAGTTAGGAGCACAGAGGAAAAGAGAAATAAAGCCTTCAATTGTCAAGATAAACAACAGATTAAAGAAGAATTTAGATGCTGCCTTCAAATATAAAAGAGAATGACTCCACAAAAATCATCTTTATACAATAAACTAATGTGACAAACCCGTCAGTAACTTGCAAGAGAACTCAATTTCAAAATCCTTGTCCTTACAGCTTAAATGCCTCAGACGGAAATTCGTCCACTCTGTTTCCACAGCCTAACTCAATGAGACCCTCTGCAGGGAATGAAGGCAAAACATTCAGAGTTTACATCATAATTAGGAAGAAACACTGCAGCTCATTTGCTTTTTACTTCATTCTGATAGTTCTAAAGTTCTTCATTTTAAATCTCTGCATGCTTTTGTCTGCTGGCCTACAACAAAAACATTTAGGAGGCATTTCTGTGTTTCTACAAGTGTTCTTTCCACTATTATTTTTGCCTCATCAGTCCTCCAAAGTCTTATTCCCTTAGCAGGAAGTCATACACATAAATGCACAGACACTGATCTGTATACAAGTGCCATAAATGCCAGCCCTCAAACAGAAGAGAACTTTTCCTTGAGCAAAGAACACAAATCTATCAACCAGAGCCTCTCCTTCCAAAGAGAATGTCAATATTCCAAAGCTTCTGAAAATAGGGATAAATCATCATTCTGAAAATGAAGGCATTTGGAAGTTTAACTAACTAATTACACATTAATCAGATGCACTTAAGAGATATTTGAATTGTTGCACCTGAATCACTTGCATTTAGAACAGGAAGTTTCAGAATAAGAATAATTTCAGAATAAGAAGTTTCAGAGCCCACTAAAACTGCCTGTATTTCCACTGAGTATTTTAACAATGTTTGTAGCATAGCTCCTCACGAAATGTTTGGGCACATCATCTTATTACCAGGACAATCTGGAATATTCTGAAAGAGCCATTTGCACAATGTGACAAGAAACTGGATTTTCCCCAAAGGAAACAGAAACCACCAATCATTGACAGAAGATGATACCAAAAAAGAAAGGAGTTCTCTAAGGTGGGGAGTTGATTATTCATGCCCTGAAACTTTTGGAATGTCATCTAACTGTAGCCTCCTACAGCTCTGAATGGTTCCAATCTCTAACCCATCTCTTCTTCAAAAGCTTATTTTAGTATTTGTCTTTTTGGAAAAGCTAACCTAATGCCAACAGTGCAGACAGACAGCACAGAAGCTTCTCAGATGTATTCATAGATCACAACTTTTGAACAGAGATGGCCTTGTCAGAACAAGCTATGGGACAAGATTATCAAACTGTCACAAGTGAAGGGGAATTCTGTAGCAGGAATTCATAATTACAGAAAAAGAGACACTTAGGTAAGTAGAGGTTCTTCTTTTCAGCACCATGACTGTCAAGCAACTGAGAAGATGGCACTTGTCAGAGATGTTGCTACTTTAGGCTCTCGCAGCTCTCTACACTGTTTAGTGTATGGCTTAATTTATGTTTTCTCCTCTGTAAAAAAGCATACTTTGAATGCTGCAAAAAGACAGTGAAAATTCCCTGCTTTCTTACCACACAGTAGATTTCTTCAGGTCAGACTGTTTGCAGTAATCACTACTGTCACCTTTTCTCCTATCCAGTTCAGCTGCTCAGTTCCACTACACGAGGAGCAGCACAGGAAGCACTAAATGTGTACTGCTGTATAAAACAATGTTAGCTCTGAGCCCACTGACAAACTGCTACTCAACAATGAAGAAGAATTCTGCTCTGCTACAAGCATACTTAGAGCTCCGCAGTGTGGCAGAGCAAGGACTGCAAGAACACCACTACAGTCACAAGTACCTTTTGTTAAGGTGAGCTGCAGCCCAAGAATAATTCTTGCTGGAATGCCTTCAATCAGAAGTCACGAGCATAGCAAGGAACTGAAGATGCTGGATGGATTAAACAAGACCTGCACTAAGGAGCGACACAGCTGGGTCTCTGAATATGTACTGAGCATCACTGTAATGACACTGAAAATGAAATATCTCTGCATATCCCATTAGCTTGTTGACAACCACACACATTGCAACATGCTTGGCATTCAAGTGCTCTTCTAACATCCTTGCATCGAAACAACAACAGAGAACTTGTGAAATTCAAAAGCTCACTCCTAAACTCCTCTGAATTCATTTTGTATCAGACTTCAAAGACAGAGAAGCCAGCAAAGCAACCGTGTGTAACAGATAATTCAATAGAATCTGGCACAAAGGGCCAAGAGAATTCCTACAATCAAAAAGTCAGGCACGTGTGCTTGTAATGACCACACCCAAAATCTCTCTCTGGGCAGCTGGGCTGCTTTTCACAGCACTGAAGAAGTGAGAAAGGGCAAAAGGAAATGAACATGAACAGTATAAATGTATATAGGGTAATAAGAAAATGGAGTGCTAACCAACATGAAGAATAACCTCGAACAATAAGCTCCAGAATAAGCAAAGATGAAGAACATAAGCCAGAGGTCAGATGAGTCTAACCCCATATAAACTAACTACATATAAAATCTAACTGCCCACTGCCTTTGAGAGCAAAGTGCTGTGTATCAGTAGGGACCATCAGAACTCTGAAATGGTGGCCACTGACTGCTACAGCCTCCCACAGGGACTCCCAGTCACACATGGAAAGATCCAAGAGCAGGACTTCAATCTGACACAAACAGAACCTGCCCTTTACAGACAGGTGTCTTTGAATACACCATCTAGATATTTTAACCATAAAGAGACAAAGCACTGCATTATTTCCCTCACTGTTCTTTTCCCCTCCTCACCCTTCTCTGTTTTTTACCTGGAACTGATCAGATGCACATGTGTTCATCTCTGGTGATACAGGAGGTGTCTGTCCTATTGAAGCTATTTTTTCTGCTGCAGATATTGGTTTCAAAGGTTCCTTGGTAGGTTCTAACATACCCTGAATAAACAAACAAACAAACAATCTAATTTAAAAAAATTAACTACTTGAACACACAGACACACACATTTACAGACATTTTAAGAACTGCAGATGCCAAAAACTAGAACACACTACTAGGTAGTACTACCCTCAGCTAAGGGCTTGGGGGTAACCATGTATCTCTGGGACATTTTCACTGTGTCCAGAGGAACAGGAGTAGATAATGCAGGGGAAAATCATTCTGGGTTCTTAGGTCTAAGAAACATTTTAGAGCCAGTAACAGAAACCCAAGTGTTGAGCTGGAGTTTGCTTTCAACTTTCAGTAATGTAATTTAAGCTGGAGAAAACAGTTACTTGATAAGGTGATGTCTTCTCCTCCCAATTGTGTGTAGACTATTCCAGAAATATCAGATGACCCATCACAAAAGTGCAAGTGCATTAATTCCATTTCAACAATTAAGCAATCCACAAGGAACAAATCAAATTATCAGTTTTCAGAATGATACCAAGAATGATACATACTGAGATGGAAATAAATGCATTAAGAAGCATCAAAAAATAAACTCAAATTTTCAATTTTAAGCAAACACCTCAAATATAGATAGTATTACCAAAAATGTCTGAAATCTGATACTGAAAAAACCTGAGGGTGAGAAGATGTACAGAAAGCCCAAAGTTTGCACTGAGACATGCCAATCCCCCCAGAACAATGAGAAATCCCCCAATACAAGCATGGGATTTGCAACTACAGCATTTTAAACCATTTTCAGGACTTGCCAAGATCAGCTGTCCCACAAATGTTTCTACACCATATTCGGGGAGCTTTGAATTTACCCATCAGTTAAATTATTTCCTTTGGACAACAGAGAAACACAGAAAGCAACAAGCCACTTTATTCCTACTATCACTGCTACCCAACTTATTGTGTGCAAAAGTATGTAAAAAATTTAGGAGATAATTAATCAGCAACAACAACCTGATGCAAAAAGTAACCGTGTGTGTTGCAAACACAGTCCTGCTCACAAACAGGAAGAAAGCAGCAATATCTCTGAGTTGTTTTAACTATCTGTATCAAAATACCATGTTTACATCCAAAGAAGTACACGAGCTGACCTTGATGCATCAGAAGACTGTAGAAGTCACTCTATAAAATTAACCTAATTAAATCAGCCTAATATAAACCAAAGAAATTTTTTCTTTTACTATTCCATTTGTGGAGGATCGTATGAAAACATGTGTGTGTTTGTATGCATATATACATACACATGCATCCTTTTTTGAGAAAAAAGGAAGATTTATTCTGCTCAGACCAGCAAAAATCACAAACATCTTCCCTCTGTTTTTACTGAATACTTCTTTCACTTAAAATCAGGTATTTGCTTGCACATAATGAAAATTATTTATTTGGTAATTCTTTTCTAGCATTTCTACTGATGCCCAAGCTATAACTGTACTTACAAAAATATATTTCAGCACACTTGGTGTTTCATGTCATTTAATATATTTCATTACATGATGTTGTTGGAAATATAACATAAAAATAATATTAAAAAAAGCTTACCAGTCCTGCGGCATACATGGGTACTATAACAGGCTGTTTCTTGTTGCCTGTAAAGAGCTGATAAAACAACAACAACAAAGGATTTACTTAAGAGTTTCTACGTCAGCGATGGAAATGTTTTTCAACGCTACATAACTTGCATAAGGTTAGTATCACAGAATAAATATTATTTTAATTATAACACAATGGTTATAAATATTATGTTAATTATAACACAATGGTTAAAAACTAATGCAACTTTCTATATTAATAGGGTTTATAAAAGGTGGCCAGGTTGTTGTGAACAACCACGTTCTGTGCAACCATGCAATCAGGAGAAGGCAATCACACAAAACCTTTCCACCTGATTCTACACATAAAGCAGCTTCCTTATTTAGAGAGGCAGTTTCACTGCAGACTCACAATATTCCTTGTGTCGATTCCCAGGGAGCACAGCAGCTTTTTGTTGCTGTGGGAGCCACCCCACTGGTACCTCAGGCCGTGCGCATCGTGGATGTCCTGCAGCTCTGCCCACACGTCCATCAGCTCCCTGCACAACCCACCACAAATCAAGTTATCATGCAGAAAAACAGCTTGGCAGCCTGGAATATTTATTCTGGTTTTTAATCCAAGTGACTTATTATACATTCCAATTAAACTTATGCCCAAGCACAACACCCAGGGGAACTAAAACTGCACAGTGTCCTCAGAACAATTATAATTCAAAATTCTTACTGGACAATGATATCCACAGCAGACAGGACCAAGCCTGCTTAGACTTCATCATCACATTAATAAATCCAGTACTTTATAGTAAGTGTAACTAATAAGACATCTTTGGCTAATTCAGACACATAATTGAAAAGAAGATGATAGGCTGGTGAGTTGCTAAGTGAAGTACTCCTGGCACATGTAGTCACTGAAAACAAGCATTCTGACAGATAGCTGATTTTCACTTCTCAAAATGCTTGAAGCAAACACCTCATTGTAAATTACAGCCATATGTGGTTCAAGCTCATTTTATATTTGTTGCACTGTGGTTTCTTACCCAGTACTTCGTAAGGTCTCCTCAGTTGTTATCTGCTTTTCACCTGCTTCCAACAAATGATTCAAGGAACTTATTTCTTCTTCAATTTCAGCAACAGGCATGGAAGGAAAACAGACTTCAAATATTCGTTCCAGACGACTTAGCAATGTTGTCTATACCAAAGAGAAAATATTTATGTCAAGTTTTGCTAACTGCTATGAAGTCCAATATTATAGCAAGATGGAAAACAACTTCTAGATGACACAAGATTACACTTACCACAAAATATTAACTGTCAGAGGACCACAATACTTTTTAAACACCAAATACAGGCTTCTAGCTACTAAGAAACAGTAAGGATCTTGCCCTCTGCAAAGTGAGTTCTTACACAAGAGCCCAAAGTCACTCTGTTAGAAATTAGCAGAAAATGTACGCAACAAGATTTATGCCATATAAGGATAATGTCTCAGCAATATAAACAGCACATATTGGAACTAGTGGTTTCCAGACATTTTAATTCCAAAGCATGCACTGAGCCTTGGCAGATGGGTCTGACACGAAAAACTAAACAAAACAAAAGTCAAACAACCTCCTGCCCTCACAAAAACAAAAAAAATCCACCCCCCCCTTTTTTTTGACAAGCATAGTATGCTGTCTTCTTTTCAAGTTCTTCCCTTACACTTCTCTTTTCTCTTTCATATTTCCATATAGACAGGGTTTCAACTTCTTGTACCTCTATTAATTGGTCTTAGACATCAGATGTGTAAATGATAAGGAACATTTTTTCCTCAGTTCAACCCATTAAAAACAGCTAAGCATCACACTTTTCTCATTTATTAAAATATCAATTGCAAGGTATGCTTGTAAAAATGAAATTTAAGCCTTTTAAAATCATTTTTGCTAAAAACACCTGAATCTCTTTTCTTGCTATGGAAAGGAGGCACAAGCCTGGCATTCAGTGCAGTGTTTCCATCTTTCTAGTTCAGTTCCTCAACAACTTTGCCATTCCTCTGCTGCCACACACAGGGCAGCATCCAGCAGCTCCAGCACCTGCTTTTCCACTGGGGAAATGAAAAAGAAACAGAGTAGGCGGAAATCCCAGGAGCATCCCACTGCAAGTGCTGTTTTAGCTGTGCCAGCAGAGCCCTCCTGTGGAGATGCAGCATATTCCTGCAACAGTGGTGAATTTACACACATAACGCTCAAAACAGGCGGTTTTTTTTTTTTTTTGTTACAACTGAGATGATTTAAAGTTCAGAAAAGCAAGGTTGTAGAAGGAATTCACCTATTTTAGTCAGGCCAATTGATACAACTGGGACAAACCTTCACACAGCAAAATACCTGCTTCCAAATTCCAAGCGTTATCTACAACAATTCTCATTTGAAATTTTAGCTGAAAATTTGCCTTGTCTCTCATCTCAGCTAAGCAACTCACTGACCATGAGCATCTGCAAACATAACAGAGGTAAACACATTATCAGAATATCTGGATTCTGTACTGGAGTTGGGATGATGTGTCAGGAACTGGGATCGAGTCTGTCCAGACTATTCTTTCTATTCAGCCACTAACTGCAAAAAATGAAAATTCAGGAAAATGAATTGGCTTAGAGCATCAGCTCCTCAGTTTCACTACCTGTGAAAGAAATGCCTGACAGGGACGGCCACCGGGAACAGTCACTTGCAAACATAATGCAAAAATGTGCAAAGATCTGAATTCAGAGCACAACTGATTCGCCCTTTTTTTTTCTTTTCTTCTTCATTGCCTCTCAGGTAAATTCTGACCACAATGAGCCATGTTCTACAGTATATAATTTTCCTTTAATCATCTCTCAATGCTCAGTCATTCTGCCTATACACTAAGTTGCAGTACTTGTAGGCTGTTTTGTGTTTGCTGACCAGAACTAAGATACAAACTTACATTTTTAGGAAGTAAAATGAAACAGTATTCCAGATTCTAGCCTAATACTTCAGCACACAAAACCAGACTTCGCTTCAATTTTAGACCTTATTTTTCCTACAATATATCACTTCCCCTTATCTTACATCCACAGGTGATGCTCACTTCATTTCAGCAGCAGCAGGAGTACATATCCCCAGGGAAAAGCAAGAGGCAGATGAATGGCACTGGATCATGGAAACAGCAAGGCATCACATTTCTTGAAAAGGATCAACATTTGAGAACATGCTAGTGACTAAAAATATGCTTGCTTCGGTAATGAAAGAATTAACAGAACATCTCTAAGAACCAAGCAGCATCTCAGTCAGTGTCACATTTCAAATCTGAGTTAAAGAATCATGCCAAAACTTCAGGAACAGTTTAACTATAGCATTCTTTACACTTCCTGTCATCTTTTCTAAAATTCCAGCAATGCTTAGCCCTTATTTCTATATGACAAAGAATGGTTTCCACAGCAAACCAGAGTAATTAATTCTGTATGTGCAAATGGACAAAGGGATGAGTGCACCAACATACACCTCCAGGCAGTGGCAATGGAAGCAGTTGAACTAGTTCTAATTGGTGATGAAATCCTGTGGTCACAGCTTCCAGGTATAAAGGGCACCACCAAGATTTTAAATGTCCACTTCCTACAAACCTTAATCTATTATTGCATAAATCAGACTGCAAGAAAATACTGTATATGGCCAGAAGTAATGTCATGTCTGTCTTTCTGGTAAAAAAAAAGAGAGAGAGAGAGAGAGAGAGAGAGAGAGAGAGAGAACCAAGAATTTTTGTCAACTTTTCATGTCACTAAAAGTATTTGATACCTGATTGTTCTCCACGGCCATTTGAAAAGAATAATTCCTGAAGGCACTTACAGAAGATGTGAAAAGGCTGCAGCTGCCATTAAACATTAACTGTGCTCCTCCAAACAGTTGATAAATAAATAAATAAATTTATTGATAAATTGAAAGCCCCGTAGTTTCTGTAAATGCATAAAAGATTTTGATAAACACTTAAGATATGTGATAATCACCATCAGAACAAAGCATTAGAGATACTTTTTTAAAATAAGCATAACCATAGGATTAGAATTTATCTCTGTGGCAATTAAGCAGGGGGCAAGATCCACCCCTCAGACCTGAAAGCCCAATGTTTACACAATTTGTTTTTTTCTTCTTCTCTGCTACAAGGCCACAGAATCCATTATCTCCTTCAACACAGCAATTCTTCACTGACCACCCAGCACACCAAATCCTCCCCAGCTGCCCCCACATGAACCCAACAGTGACAGGTCACTGCCCTCCTTCAGAGCTATGAAAAGAGGAGATAATCAAATTTGCCATAGAAACAACACACTTGAGCCCCACTGCAGAAACAGTGGACACAAATGGCAGTTTTCACCATATGACTGCTGAAATGCCTCTGTGGGTGAGTGGAAAACAACAGTCTTGCTTCTCTCCACGGTTCTGGTCACATATGAGCTGTGGAGCAGACACAAGAACTCATCCAGCTGAACTCCCCTGCAAAGAGTGGAGTGGCACTTTGTCCTTCCACCCTCTCCCCTTTCCACTGGAGGGCACAGTCCCATTTTTTAACACAAGCCTTTATTTTCCCTTAGGAAATCTTTTACATCCCACAACATCTCTGCCCTGGCAACCTCCAGAGGTGCTTTAAGAAGGGGAGACTCAAAAACAGAGCATGCCTTCAACCCTCCCCATCCTGCTGCCAAAAAACAGGCCACAGGGGAAGCAACACAAACTCTGGGCTGTTTGCATCTACCAAACACAAAACTTGAAGACATAAGAATAAATAAAAAAAACCTGTTAATAGTTAAATTGTTGAGCATGTTTAGATACTCAAGCTTACATGAAAAGCAGTAAAAGAAAAAACATATTAAAGGAGATGGAAATGAGTCTATGAAAGATCCAAGATGCTACACATATAAAGTAGGAAAGGAATAAAGTCCATATGGACATGACTGGCTTCTACTTGGAACTCAGAAGCTGTATGAAAGCTTTCAAAAAACGACAGAACAAAGCTCAGGGGCCAAGACAAGAAAATTATTAACCACTGAGATTTTATTTAACTTAAAACACAAACTCACTGCTCTGCAGAGTGCGTAGCACAGCTTTTTATGACTATTTTAATTAGATAAAGTAGAGATTAAATGAGAAACCCCTTTGCTGGGTTTTTTAACAGTCAAACCACATTTTCCAGCAACACATTTGCCTGTGAAGAGCTAAGTCACCATTTACTCTTCTGCCTTTACCATGTGTGTCATGGGATGGGTGTATCTGGGGTTTTTGTTTGGTCAGTTTTATTGCTGTTCTTGGAGTATTTTTGGGGAGGATGGGTTTGGGGACTTTTTAAGAGCTAAATTTCATGACCATATAGCTAACACAAGGGAGCTGAAGAACCAATTTCAGTGGATGCAACTCACCGCAGGGAACTCACCAAACAACTTCTGTGGCTCTCAAAATTTTCTGACTCAAGCATTAAACAAAGCTAAACAGTTAACTAATAGCACACAAGCAAAGAAACAAACAAACCCCTAAATTATCCATTAAATGGGGATAGTTTTTCCTTTGAAACAGTTTATGGACTGTTTTAACTATGAATCTATTTCCTTTTCATATAGCAACATTTTGTTTCTTTGTCTAAGCAAAGGCAATACCTCCTCAGAAGCAATGGGACGACAGCTTTGGGCAGAAAAACTCCTGAGTAAAGACAAGCAAAGCTTACAAAGAACATCAGTTCAAATTCTTGTGTTTCAAATATGATGCCTTGTTTCCATCCCCACTTTTAAAACAGGTAAATATAAGGTAGTGCTATATATTTCTTAGGTGTTAAAAAATTAAATTAAAATATTCATTTTTATTTACACAGGAAATTTATAATGAAAACACTCATCCTAAACTGAGATTTGCAAGCCAGGAAGATGATGCCACAAGAGCTAAAAAAACCTTCATCAACATAAAATGAGGAACCAGATTTTTTTTTACAATAATTTAAAGAATTAAAGAAGGCAATGTTAGTCCTAAACATCCCAAGCCCATTTTTAAAAAGTAACTATAGAAGTTTTCAGCTCAGCTGCAAAGCAAAGCTGAAAATGTAGTGGCTTAAGGAAAACAAAAAAGGGTTAAGACTTCTCTGCCCTTTTGACTGCTTGATCTGAAAGAGTCAGAAACCGCAGGGAAGTTCAGGCTAGAAACGTGAAGCTGTCTCCTTGCTGCTGGAAGCTTCACCATTTATTCTCCCTCAGCTGAAGAACACATCAAATATTGCATCTTCCATGCAGGCAAAGTAAACCTGAACAGTTATTTTTTGTGACTACATAAAACTCACTGGCCATTTCAGTTTGTCATGTTGTTATTATCTCCTGGTGTTGTACTAACTTTCCAGTCAGACTCTGTGAGGAAGTACAGCGGATGACACTTACATGTACAAAATGGGAAATAATTTTGTCCTGGGATATATAAATAGCAGTGCTAAAACAACCCCCTCTCAAACTATTTTCTTTTGTAAGATTCCCCTCAGCCAGTCTGTTCTGAAAAACAGCAATTATGGTCTACTTTTAATAGTCTGATTTTTACTGTTATTCAGCTGCAAATCTTTCCGAGCTCTGCTGTGGACTTAAAACCCCCCAACCTTTCCAGAAAGGCATATTTACATAACTAGCCAATACTATTTTAATTTACCTTACTGAACTGAGGGGCTGAAGTCTTTATGGTCATAATTACTTTCTTTCAAAAGGATGCTCATTGCCCAAGACAGAGTAGACTCCAAATGACAGTGATCCAGGGTTTTCTTTGTCTTGGTGCATATTCGTGGCTCAGTAACTGTGCCTCGCCCACACTGATTAATCTGAACAGACAGAGCCTTCCAGCACAGGCTCTCTAATAACTGGAGAACCTTAAAACCCACCTGGAGGACTGTTCACCTTTTTCTTCATCCTCTTCCAGGATTTGTTAACTCTCAGCTAAAACAGGTAAGACTTGGCCTTCCAACCAAGCCCTTCTTTAGCTCCTGCTCTTGCACACAGGCAGGCACAGCCACATTCCCCACCCACACGATTACCATGGATTATTACTGCTCTTGTGCCTCGCTGCTGAATCCTATATATATAATTTTAATGCAGCACAGTAACCCCCTCAGCTGACTAATGTTCAGCACTATCTCATGGAAAAAGCTGTGCTATAAGCCTTATATTCATCATAAACACAACTTGGTAGCGTGCAATCTGATTGCACAAAAGGCACTAATGCATGTGCAGGTTTGCTCAAGACTTGTTGGATCAACCAGTTCACCCACAACTCCATCCTGAATCTCTTAATGAACACAAAGGCACATCTCTAATGCGAACTGCAGCCATACAGGAACCAAGCATCACATCTTTTCAGCTGAAGAGAGAAGCTAAATGGATTAAGGTATAAGTAGTATTGGTGGTCTGTGTGTACACCGTGCCCTTTCTCCTCTCCCCTCCACACAGAACTACTGAATAGAAGAGGTCAGCATCTTACAAATCCTGTGTGCAGGATCCAGAGAGCCTGAGACCTAAGGCAAGGAAGAAAAGACCATGATCTTTCTGCCACTACATGTCACTATATAAGGTCATTTTTGTGAACTCCTCTCCCCTTAGCTTCATCTCCTTTATATTGTATATTTTCTAATAAAAATTGGATTAAATAGTTGAATTGAAGCAAAGTCTATTTTTAATTAAAGATTATACCAAATCCACAGTCTTTGAACGGTTTGCCCATGGTACGTACATTGTACAATCAAGACTGCATTCAGAAAGCAAAATATTGTGCTGCCATCTCCACATTCAGAATATACAAACTAAGAAATTGAAAGGAAAACACACAGAGACCTTTTCAATGGAAACTTGAGATACTGATAAATAACTTTGCTTTCATGCAGCATTCTGATGGATGAAAATTGCTGTACACATTATTTCCACATTTAAGCAGCAGTGCTGCTGGCTAAGGATTCTTTTCAATTTTCTGCTTTTGCAAAGAATTCCATTAGGATCATTCTGTTTACAAACCATTCAGGATTCTTTCACTAGCACATTACAGTGACTCTCCCAGCCTCAACATCACCGATCAAGCGTATTCAGTGTCTCGTAACTGATCCCAGCTCATCTTCAGCCTCAGCTGAGATCTCAATTTCCCCATCTATCTCAAGTGTCTAACACATGCAGTATTTCTCCCTGGTGCACAGCCCGCTCCCTTTGGGTTGTTACAGCAAGTGCCTTTTAGATCTGCCAGCAAGACATTGGTGCAAGTGATCCCCTCCTCGCTATCCCTCTTCAGGGTGGGTAATAAAAAACTTTGTTCTCTTCCGTCTCACCAGATTTGTCTTGCCTGCCAGTATTTCTGCTTTTGCATCAAACAGCTGCAGAACGAAGTTTATACATGGCAAACTTCTATTGGCAACTACTTTAAAATGCCCTATTTTGTGTTTTGACCTCAGTGACACACTCTTAAATGACAGCAAGGAAGCTGATCAAAATCTTAATTTTACTAAGATTCTGCACTCGGAGTACCAGGACTGTCTGCTGGCTCCTGTTGGCTCACTAGTTAATCTCTGTTTCAAACAGCAATTTAGCAAACTGTGGCTCAATGGATTATAAACAGAATTACTATTTCATCTTAAAATAAGTATTTTTTTAATATGAAAAAGTTTTAATGGATCTTTCCAAAACTTAAAGCACTTACAAATTAGCTACTGTTTTCAAGAGTTAACTGAAAAAAAATGTAGCAATTGACGTTGCATGGCTAAGGAAACTGTTGCAGCAAAAAAACCACGTCTAGCTCAACTTCCTCTCCAGTTTATTTGTGTAAAACATTCTCTCAGCTGTACTTCCTCACTGGCAGAGGAGGGGGAACATCACTTTAGATCCAAACAGTCACAACAGACTGCAGCATAAAGAGAAGGAATGAAAAAACTTGAAGTCTTAAAATTTGCTTTACAATCCAATCAAACTACTGTATAACTTCATGGCAGACTTTAAGTAAGGAACTTCCAATTTAACTTGACTTTTATCTTTTGTTAAGCCAGACTTGGGAGAGAATGCTTCATTTTCCTCTGAGGGTTCTGTATATAAAAACATCTACATTCAGAAGTGTTTTCTATTGAAAACCTATCATAAAATTACAGAAATCTTAAAACCAAAATAAATATTTGAAACATTCAGACTATCCCTTAATACTAATTGATTACTAGAAAAAAGGGATAATTTACTAGAATCATCTCCCCACCCCATTTCTTTCTCAGATTCTGGACAGTCTTTCAAGTGGCAAGAGAAACAATTGAGATTACCTGCACTAATGACCTTAGTACTCTCCAATTTTATGGGTGAATAAGTAACAATAGATTTGTGCTTTCAACTGAAGAAATGGAACAACACATTCAGGTGATAAAGCAAGGTCTTGCACAGACACAAACATCTGCCTACAGGTTTACTTGGGAGCCTTTTTTTTTGGCTTGTGAAATCTCTTTGAGGTTTGGAGTGTTAGGCACTGCACAGAACAGCAAGCAGGAAGAGCAAGGACCTGAGGCTCCCAGCTTTTAACGTGACAAGAAATCAGTGCTAAGTCCCAAAAGCTCCATTCTATTTGCTGATGCTGGCAGAGCTCCAGCTGGCACAACCTTGTGAAAAGCCATTTCACCTGTCACTGGTAGGAAATGGGAAGAGGCAGGGTTGTCACTGAGCAAGGTCCTGAAAGAAAGGACTTACCTCATTTCCTTTTACTCCCAGAGAAGATCCAAACCTTTCAGACACATAATACCACCAAAATCCTTTACTGCTGGTGTTGCTGCATGCTCCAAAAAGACAGAGCATACTCTAAACTACTCATATGAAATGACGTGAATAAAAAAAAAGCTTTGAAGAAAATTCTAATCTGAATTTGTTCTGAATTTTTTAAAAGTATTACTAAATGCTTCATAAAAAAAAAAAGTCTTTGTATGAAGAGCCACAGATCTCAAAATGATTGCTAAAAAGGCTTAGGAATTAACTAATTAGGAATTAATGAATACTTAGCAATGAAAGCGGAAAACATGGGAGAGGTGGTAATAAAAAAAACTATTTACCTCCCCCTCCTGGAAACCTCTAATTCAAAAGAGCAGCAGCTTTAACAAATCACCAGTCCTCTGTTTGTGATGTTGCTATAATGTGCAGCTTCTTACAATTAATACCTAACAGAGATTTATTTTAAAAAAACTTTTAAAGAGTTAACTTCCCAGGAGTTTGAATACTGAAGACAGAATTCTACAGCTTGTGTTTTATCATGCTGTCTGCTCTAAATGAATTACTGCAGTTATTTACAAATCAAACCATCACTGTTAATCAGATTTTGAAAACACTGATGGAGAATGGTGATGGAAAATTTTGGGAACCAGTAATCCCAGCTTCTGGTCACACCAGTATTTTACAAAAAGGCAGCAGAGTGCCTTCCCAAAAGGCAGTAAACAACAAAGCAAAAGGAAAAATGATCACAGGCTCTGCAATGTTCATGTTGGCTTATTCCTTTGATCAATTTATGCACAGGATCATATGTAATCACCAAAACAAATTCCTACAAGTTCCAGCGCACCCTGCTCGTTTGTCTGTGGGAAGTAACAGTGCTGCAAAGATCTGCAAGATCCAAGCACCGCATCATGTTTCATATCGGCCCGTCTCACACAGCACATTAAATCTCTCCTAAAAGGCAAACAAGCACAATCCAAATATTTGTTGTACGCAGAAGCAGGAACCAGAAAGAACTGCATGCATAAGAGCAGAACAAGACTGAGGAAAACCAAACAAACCCTTACCTGAACTGAAGGTGACAGCTCTTGGGATTGCTTGCTGATAGTCCCTTGGCAAGACGCTAAAGCAACACTGTCAGTCTTGTGTAACACTGGGCCATCACTGCTGGCAGACACGTCTGTCCTATGTGACTGCCACGTCTCTTTTCTGTGATGAGATTCACCAGCCTGCTCATCTCCAAAGGCAGCCCAGGAACAGCTGTCCTTTTGTTCATCTTCAAAAGCATTCCAGTCTGCAGCCTGGTTACAACCTGCCGAACTGAAGTCCGCAAAGTCATCCGAGTCCTGGAAAGCAACGCTCTCATCTTGAGGTTTTGGCACTGAATCAAAGTCTCCAAATTCAGTATCATCACCATTTTCTACCTCAGTAGTATGCTGGAAGTCTAGTCCAGAGGTTTTACTGGTATTATCACATTCTAAAGTGTCAGAAGTCTGATTTAGTTCAGCTTGGTCCAAACTTGCTGGTTGCTGAGAAAAAGTACTCGTGTCCCTGAATTCACCAAATTCCTCATTAGGTTCACTAATATGTGCAGGCTGTTCAGAAGTTCTTTCTGAATCTAGAGCATTTACTGAGTCTTGAGCATTCCTGAAGGTGGCAGATGCACTGCTGACTGAACCAAAGTCCCCAAACACATCATCATGTTTGTCACTGTAAGCTAAAGCTTCAGTGCTACTTCCACCATTTTTGAGATCTTCAGAACCACCCAGCTTTTCTCCTGCAGGATCACAGCTTAGGCTTTGGATCTTATCAACCTTGATGTCTGCTTCTTTTGAAGAATCCTCAAGCCTACTAAAATCTTTGCCATTCTCCATGTGATGTTGTCTTCTCCTCCCACTGTGCTCTCCATTCTCTGTAGTGCATACTGAACTTCCAGTTGTTTGAGACGTACTAGAAATTGCAAATTCCAGTGCTGAGGGACCCTGTTCACAACTAATTTCTGAAATGCAAACCTCTTCTTCTCTGTGGGTTACTCTGTTTATTCTGTTGTTCTCCTGAATGCTCACTGAGTCTCTTTCATTAAGAACACTGCATATTGTAGGCCCTGTTCCCTCTAAACGGATTGGGGTTTTGTTTGAGAAGGTAGCAAAATCTGCAACATCTTCACCTGAGCTAGGCATTGAGTTCAAATTTTGCTCAGTACTATGGGTGCTAACAGTTTTCAGTCCCTTTGAGTCACCAAGACTGTCTAGATCTTCTGTTCCCTGAGGATTTACAGGGTCTGATGCTGCAAATCCGTTTGTTAGAATCTCTAGACATGGAAGTTTCTCACCATTACAAGCATCTATTTGCTCATCCTGGCTCTCAACTGTTACACCAGTTCTAACCACATGAGAAGAAAAGCCCTCTGATTTTCCAGTGTTGTCTCTTTGTTCCCCCCTTCTGTTTACATCTTCTAAAGCAGTACCTGAAGTTCTAAACCTAGATTTTTCTTTGATAGTACTAGTAGCTGACATATCAGAAAGCTCCTTCGTATGAGTAGGAAGCTCTGCAATGCAGTCTTTACCATTTTTAACAGATGTGAAAGTTGCAATGCTAGCTACATTGTCAGAATAATCATGGAGTGGGATGAAATGATTTGTGGGTATAAACTCTTCCTTTGGGTGACTGTAGTCTGGCGAATCAAAATCTGCAAAAGCTACGCCAGCAGTGCTCACACCAGAAAATCCTCCAAACTCATCTTCATCGTCATCATCAGCTCCATTGTCAAGTGGTGGAGGGGATGAGGAGTACATTCGAATAATGTCTGGTTCCATTGTTTGGTTCTGCTTCAACATTAATGTATTTCTGCACCAGGGAAAAACAGAGCTGTGTTAGAACTTGACTAGCTTTCCTGTTCCTATATAGTTCATTTTTACAGCTCCATGCCTCATTTTTTAAGTGTGCATATACATCAATATCTGTATTAGATATCAGAAAGAAACATTCCCCAAAGCCATTTGTTTTATAAGTGACAAAGAATCTATTGGGACAGTTCGACTCTCTTCTAAACTACTACATGATCAAATTGTCAGCAGACAGTGCTGAAATGATCCTCTTGAGCTGTTGTGCACACACTGGCATAACCAAATTCAGTTTTAACTCTTCAGTTGTCTACCTCCTATCACTAGCAGTTTACAAAACTGCCTGGTCCATCTTTTGCCACACTCCTTTGTGTGCTCAGCTGTGTGACAGGAATTAAGCCACTCCATGGGCTATCCCAAAACAGCCATCCACAATAAGAGACCTTTACCAGCATCAAAGACTTCAAAAAGTGTTCCCATGAGCTCTGAAATTGTGAAGGACTGGAGGAAGGGACTGCTATTAAAACCACCAGCTAGGATCTGTTGCCCTACTGTTTGAGTCTCTTTCTACCAGTCCATGGGTTTCTGTTTGGTTGCCCTTTTCCCTTTTTCCTACCCACAAAGCCAAGGCACTGCCTCCACAGCTGCTGCCACCAGCCTGCTTCTGTCTGAGGAACCAGCTAAGAAATGCCATCATGGTGCCACCAGTAAAGCCTGGAGCCACACACCCTTCATCAAAACTTCTTCTCAAAAGGAGAGCTGAGCACAATTATTCATAAAATATTTAAATACAAATCACTCAACCACAGGGGGAAAAGAAAAAAAGAAGCAAGTATTCCCATGGCCTACATAGAAACAGATTAAGGACTCTCTTCACCTTAACATTGCAAACCATTACAGGAACAAGCCAGGTATGGATGGAAAATTTTCTTTCCTAAAGAATGATCTTGACTTTCTCAATGCTGTGTGCAATTAATGAAACAATAACTACTAGTATGTATAGATTCACAGTTGTTCACATCACTGAACTAGTTCATACCTCAAAACCCTTCAAAGAAGAGCTCACACCAAGCTCTCTCCATTTCAAATGACACTTGACATGAACTGTAAGAACACTAAGCCTCACCTACAGAAAGAGTGGAAACAATCTATACATATTAGCAAATATTTGAACTTCTAACCACCAGAACAAGTACAGACTTTACAATACTAGTTATGCAACATAGATAAAATGTGATCCTTATGTCCAGTGCCTTTAGCAAACAACTTTGTAAAAGCACCTTAAGAACAGCGCACAAAGGATAAAACAGCAATAAATGAAGCTCTGCAATTTTTCTCAGGCACAACATACCAAGGCCTTGATATTTGCCAGGAACCTGGCACCCTTGAGGTGACTAACATACTCATAAATTCTTTTTGAAAGGGTAGTTTGCAGTTACAGAAGTACATCGTGCTTATCAGATGAAACCATTAAGTAATTTGTAACATAACATGCAAACTGAAGAGAACTGAAAAGGAATTTTGTTTAGAATAAAGCCTAAGTTGTCAACAAGCTCCCACATAGGCTTACTCAGCACCAGCTGCTTAACAAGGTATTTGAGAGAATAACTTCACTCACTCTAAACTTCTGAACTTTCCCATTAAAAGAAAAATTTGTCTCTATGGTTCATCAAAATCCACGTGCTTTAAGATTTAATCTTTTCAGATATATAGGCTTGTATAGGTTGGCTTTCGCCTGAGTTATTTGAAGTGTCACATTCAGGTCTGTATTAGTAACTACACCACCCTACATTAGCAGATCTCATTTTGGTAAGCCATGCAAAGAAAAACTAATTTTTAACCTACACCAGCCACAGATCCATATACTATCCATCACAACAAACTCTACCCATTTTTTGTTGACCATTTACTGTATGACTGTTTTAACCTCAGCCAAAAATAAATCGTAATAGAGTTCAGAACATCCTTGGAGGCAAGGATGATCTAAAATAACCCAAACATGCAGTTCCAGAAAACAAACTGGATAATGTGAGAGGAGCAAGCATCACAATCACAGGGAATTCACCCACAAGGCTCCTTTTCTTTCCAGCTAGCACAGAAAAGGGTAGACAAGGAACAAGAATAATAAGGATAAGCACAGGACAAAGATAACTGCATGGGAGATGAAGCAAACTGCCAAAGCCCAATTGAACACGTAGAAGGATGTCAGACCATTAAAAAATTTTCTCTCCTGCGACTTCTGACATAGAGCAGAAGAAACTTCCTTCAATTTTTCATTTCAAAGCACTTTTAAAACATCAGAGGGATCATTTACACAGCAGCAGTCCAGCAGCACAATGGTCTAGCTACGTTTCAGTAACAGTTGCCAAAACAGGATCTGCAAGGAACATTAACTGTACATTTAAAAATCTGATCACAGGTTTGATAGTATATTATGTGTTTCATCAGTTAAAGAGGAACCCATGGCATAACCAATTGTATGGACTTCTGTACCATTTTTTTAGTTTATATATTTCCAGATATGTTACTGCTGCATTTTAGAAGCCAAACACAAAGAGTTCCAAAATGTATGAATCTGCATTATAAATGAGTGTAAGGCTACATTGACACAATTTAATTGTAGATTATAGAACTCAAATGGTAAGATAAGGAAAAAAGTCATACTAGTATTCCCCCTCCTCTTGACTAATTAGTGATAAATTTTTAAAATGGGCATAACCCCTATTCTCCTCACAATATAAAACAGCATGGGAATTTTATAGTCTTAATGTAGTTTTCTTCAGAAAGAATTCCATTATGGTCCCCTTTCGTGACTTTCAAAAGTGTTCTATCTGCCAACTAGAAACCAAATTAGTTACTGTCCACTGAAACCTGTGGTGAAAACCCACAGGTCTGACAGAACAACGACTTTGTTCCTTGTTGCATTTAGTTAATCCCTGCTTTGTCAGGCATCTCAAATAGAGCTGGAACCACAGCTTCATCTTCTGGAGTCCTTTTACCCACCTCAGACATATTCTTGGTCAAGGCATGCTCCTACATTATTTTGTAAACCTGGTATTTCAAGTGATGTTTACAACATCACTGAAGTAAAATTTGAACAAGCTCTATGACCAATAATATGGATTATTATTTTTCATCTTAGTTTTGAAGGGAATTGGCTACCAAATTTAAAAGTCAAGTATAAAGCTAACATGCTGTGTTCACTTACAGATCCTTTAAACATGTATTTCTTAAACAAAAAGAAATCACCCATTTTTCAGTACACTATATAATAAGGACTGTGATTTGAAGGAAATCGTAACAGTTTTTGTTTGTGTAACAGAGCATAACATGTCTAACTTCTGTGACTTGTAATAGGCAACAACCCAGGTTTCTGGCATCAGACCTTACACCTCAAGGTGAGGAATCTGACACAGTGAAAGTGTTCATGTTTAGGGGATTGCTTTAGTCACAAACACAGATTTATGTTGACAAATGCCAGTAACATCCACAGAGACCAACAGTTTAAGATTAGACTGAACACAGATTTTCATCAATGGCTCATGGCATGAAGTTGTACCAATGATTTCTAGAAAAAAAAAACCCCTGTATTCTCTCAGATGCCACTTTCTGCATTTCTGTCTTTTACCTGTTTGCTTGTTGGGTTTTTTTTTTTTTTTTTAATGCTAGTTTTTTTTTAAACTAGCATTTTGGAGATGCTAGTTCTTGCATCCATGTGTTTCTTTATATTCACATTCTAACATTCATTATCAAGGAATTTCTCAAACAAGTTTCAGTACCACAAGGAGGCCACTGTTGAAGTCATACCATAAATGCAATTCACCAACACACTCACAAGTACATAATATTGTGCTCTAAAGAAAAAAATGCTGATTAAT
Source organism: Cisticola juncidis (assembly GCA_013400215.1). NCBI lineage: Eukaryota > Metazoa > Chordata > Aves > Passeriformes > Cisticolidae > Cisticola > Cisticola juncidis. Next base: position 667,648 of record VXBR01002567.1, on the reverse strand, counting down.
TTATTACAATTCAAGGTTCAAACCTTTTTTCTCAAGTCACAAGCACTTAAGAATGCAATTCAAGCTAATTTAAAACATTAAAGGAAGAGAGAAAACAGAAATTAGTAATGCTAGAAAAAAATTGATAGGCAAGGAAGTGGAAAGAGAAAATGCATATCCTTCTTTTATGATCATTAGCTAGGTTTTCAAAACATTTACAACAAAACCAGGCTATCTTATTATTTGTTTGCAGTAAACAGGGAACAATATGTGCTTTCCTCACACACAGATCACATTCTTGTTCACTACCTTTTTTGCAGAGCAATAGCAAAAGCCTAACAAAGACCAGGCAGCAAAGAGAACAATGCAATTACACGACACAAAAGCAGGTATAAATAGTTCCTTCTCTGTGTTTCTTCTAAGGCAAAACTCAAAACAGCATGTTTGGCTCTTACATAAGACCTAAAAAATCAGGAGGTTGCAAAGAGTACCTCTAAAGAAATACTTGAGGCATGTAAATTCAAAAGAAACCCCTTGTAGAGCAGAATGTTTCCTTCAGCTTGAGAGGAAGCAAAGCAATGAATAACCTCTCAGCTGTGGATTATTCTGAAGAAAAGCTGAGTCAAGCAAACCCTCTCCTTAAGGCACACAGGAAACACAATAATCAGAAATGGCACAATCAAGATCTCCATGACAGAAATTACAACGTTACTGAAATGCCTCATAGTAAAAGCCTTGCAATGGCAAGGAGATGGATTCAAGTCATTAGCTGCTAGCATCTGATCTTTCCAAGAACGTTTAACTCTTCCTGCAAGGGAATTCCTCTAGCAAAAGCCAAAAATACCACAGTAATGACCAGATTTGGATTTCTTATTACAGCACAGTGCTGGCTTCCAGTGGGAAAAGCCGTCCTTTTCCATTATCCCTTTGCCTTTTCTTTGGCTTATGAACAATGGAAACCAGATTCCCAGCCCTTCTGCACCTGAGAACCTTTTCCTAGAGTGGTGGTTGTAAGGGAGGAGAGCCTGTCTCCTAGAACAGCATTACTACAACCAAAATCCACTCCAGAGAGTGTCTGTCCAGGCTGAAGTCAATATGTTCTTAAATTGGTTTAATAAGCTTACTTTTATATTTGGAAATAGTTACCAGCAAACAAAATACAGCAAGAAAATATTTACTTTATAAAGCCTCCAAGAAATCAATGTTTTCGATTTTGAACTTAATGCTGCTACAGCCAAAAGGTCCATTACCCAAAGCAGGAGTTTCAGAGCATCTTTTCTTGGACGTGTATTATTTGAGGAAAACAATGTTCTCCAGTTCCAGTAAGGCAAACACATCTAAGCCTTATTTCTCACTACCCAACATTTGGAATTAATCAATTCCACCGTACGTTACTGTGGTTTCAAACGCTGAATTTGCTGGACACCTTCTATTACAATGTGTTGTGTGTATAATGAACATTAAAGTAACAGAGCTCAGGAGAGTTCCACCAAGAATCTGTCACTAATCTCAGGCAGCTCATTCTTCCTGTTCTCCTGAACTCCTCAGGCTGGCATTAAGCACCAGACAACCCAGCCCATGCAATATTCAAACCTCTTTGACAGTGCTGCTCTCCCTCTCATCACTGACTATGCAGGAAGACCAAAGTCAGGTGGCACAAATGTGAAATTAAAATAGATCTTGGATAGAAGCATTTTCATTTTAAATGTTGTTAAACTATATAAAGCAGCAAACATGTATTTTCAGTAGTTATGCTGCTTCACTTCTCCCTGTTTAATTTTGGCTTAGCTGAAGAATCAGAAGAGCTGTTGGAAAATATGAATCTAAATGTTCTGTTGGTTCATTAATCTCTTTTTTTAAACCAAGAATAAATAGCATTACTTCCCCAAACCTAAAAGACCAGGTAATCCTCACAGTTACTACAAGCAAAAAAATGTTTAAACTCAAAATGTACTGATGTGCTTTAACAGCTGCAGACAAAGATGCTGCCTGTACCTAAATCTGTAAACAGATAGTGGGGGAAATGTTGTAAGGAGAAGCACATCTTAAATTCATCTGGGCAAACACAACTGGCTGGGACAGTCGATCAGGTTACAATCTGACTCTGTGGAATGCAGTATTTGTGTCCAACATACAGCACACAGCCACAATGTGTACAGACAGATGTCACAAGTAACAATAACTGAGATGTTTTCATTCTTACCATTTCCTAAATTCTTTTTAAAACAGTGCTCAGCTCAGCGAGAAATCTATTTCTGGATGTTACCCTCCAACATGCTAGCTAGGAATGTGTTCTAAATTAGGATAAAAAGATGCTAGATTAGAAAGTATTAGAACTAGATTACCTAGGGTCAACTGTTCTCAGAGGCTTCCTTACACAGCAGTAAGATCTCCATCATGCAGAAACCCTTCAAATTTCACAGAGACGACAGCAAAGAAGATCAGAACTAACCCACAGGGCTGCACTCTTCTGGGACAGGTTCTCTCACAGCTGAACAAGGAAAACAACCATGGGTCTTCTTTCCATTCCTGCCAATGTGCTTACTGCTTGTTTTTCAAGGAGCAGGCTTACATTATTCATCATTTATCCCACCTACAGACATTACCTCATATTAAAAACACAATACAGAAGGGACACTTAATACTCCAAAGAATAAAATCTATTTTCCATCTCTTATCAACAGACATATGAACTTGAGGTTTCACATTTCCTTCACCCTACTTCCAAACATACTAAAGTGAAGAGTGAAGAGAGGATTTGCCCTTCCCTGTGGTTCTCCCAAGACAGGACTCTTTGAGTCGAAAAATCCAAATTATCTGCTTTACAGAAGCAGATTTCTTAGCTCACCTTGCCAGTGGCACCAATACAGAAATACTCCTCACAATTGAAAACTTTAATTGCTAAAGACATTAGCATGAAAGAAGGTCTACTGAAAATGAGACTGTCAGTTCTCAAACAAGGCATATTTCAATGCTTTTTTCTCTGTGTGTGTGTGTGCAACAGCAGCAGCTTACTCAGTGTGGTTTTTTTGCACAAAGGAGAAAATCTAACAGACAAAAATTTCTAACACCTAGGAACAAGTAGGATCTAAGATACTTCTCTGACTACCCAGAAAAATTATAAGTATTTTGAATCCCTGTGAAAGGGTTAGCATGTCATTTCACTGAAATGTTCACAAAGAAGCAGTTTAAGTTGTCAAACAGCACAATAGCACAGAAAGGAATGAACATTCTGTCGAGGTGGATAATGGCATCTGCAAGAAGATTATGCTGCTGAGTGTAGTGAAAACAACTCGCTCGAGCATGGGTTCCTTTACCGCTGGATTTCCAACTGATACCACCACAGATCTCCAAGGACAGCTCAATGAATATTTCAAGAGGCAAAGACAGAGCTGACTGAGGTCCATCTAAGCTGCTCTATTATTTCCACTGTGAAAGACAAGTCCTTTCAAAGTGCTGAAAGTTTCAGAATATCACTTTGGGTAATTAAGGTGTTAAAAGGTTTGTGTTAGCTTAGGGAGCTACTGGTGGGGTTTTTAAGCAGAAATGCAGAGATCACACTGAGGTTTCATCCCCAGCAGTATGTAACACAAATGTGATTGCCTGTGTGAACTCCAGATTTTATAGTCTATTAAACCCTTTACTAAACAACAGCGTGATCTGAGCAAAAACAAAGTGCATTAAAAAAAGCCCCCAAAACCAAGTCTGAGATCCTTCAACTGCTTACTTATAAACAAATTAAGGAAGTAAAGAGAAGAGGTCATACTTTCACATGACCTTAAAAGGTCATACAACGTGTACTTCATGCAACTATCATGCAGAATGAAAACACTAGAGCTACATTGGATTTTCTACATATTTTTAAGTCTCATTCTCACATTCACGCTATTTATTCTCACTGACATGACTGTTTAAAATAAACAAAACAAGATCTCAGTAGTCACAGGTACTCCAACTCTTCCCCAGGCTCTCACAATTAATGTTACATTCCTACAGGTATAGCTCCAGCTTCAGGAGGAGAAACTGCTACCTGTGCATTGCATGAGCAAATTTCTGCCTCTGCTGACAACACAACAGCACGTTTTTATTTTTAAAGTAGGCTAATTGCCTTTCCAAGTCTAGTTCATATGTCCAGAGAATAAAACAAGGAGGAAATACTTTTAATTTCGTTTAATCTCCAAGGACCAATCCAGCTAAAAAGCAGCATCCATCAAACTCACTTTGCCACGGACTCAACAGCTGAAATGTGAGTTCTAACGAAGCATGTTGGCTTCTAATCCACGCATGGAAACAAAACTTGTAAAACCAACCCTGCACAGCTCCTGTCAACAACGTTTCTCTACTCACTCCAGTCATTTATGAACAGATGTTTGCTTAAGGAGCATTAAGCTGCTGAAGGCTTCCATTTCTGTGCTGAAGCTGGAAGTAAGGGGCTGTCACCATTAAGAGGCCAATTTACCGACGCTTTAAAGAAATCCCAAGGTTTAATCGCTGTTTTAAAGGCACGGTCTTCTCTAAAGAAAAAAAATTCTATTTTGCTTCATCAAGCAGACACTTTCCATAGCACACTGAAGAGTCAGCACTTGATAAAGCATTTGAGCAAACTCGCCCCATTTTAGAATTACATTACCTCTTAAAAAAAAAATCATATCCAAATTATCCTAACTCTGCTCAGCCCGACACGTCCAGGTGCATTTAGCAACCGACACACTTTACGCCCCTCGAAAGAGAAAGCTCGTCAGGAAAAGCCAAACACACAGGACAGCTTAACTTCTCGCACCACCATATCCTTAAGCCCTCTCTCTCCCAGCTGCGGCGCCGCTGAACCCCCGGGAAAACACGGGGGACAAAGCGGAACCCCCCGGCCCGGCCGCGGCGG
>VXBR01002567.1:635149-659014 GCA_013400215.1 Cisticola juncidis | reverse complement strand
TTTTGGTTTTGTTTTTTTTTTTTTTTTTTTAAAGTTTTTTTGAAGTTGGACTGGGGGAGATTTAGATGGGATATTAGGAAAAGATAATTCATCCAAAGGATGGTTGGGCACTGGAACAGCTCCCCAGGCCAGCGGTTGCAGCATGCAGCACCAAGCCTGGCAGAGTTCAAGAAAGATTTGAACAAGAGTCTCAGGCACATGGTGTGATCGTTGGGATGTCATGTGCTGGGCCAAGGGCTGGAACACAATGATCCTGGATGATCCTGGCATGTCCCTTCCAGCTCAGCATATTCTAATATTCTAATATTCTAATATTCTGTGAAATGATTGCAGTTCATCCTAACAGAGTGTTTTGCCTTTTTCTCATTCTGACATGAAACTGAATTGGCACATTTCTCTGAAATGTTTTTAAATCAGTAAAACTGCATTTATTTTAGACCTTTATGGCTGAAATAACCCCTACAACTGCATTATCAAGCAGAAAGGTCTTTTCTGACTGAATTCACCAATCAACCTTAAAAGCTTCATATGAAAGATGTTGTGGCAGTGGTTTCATAAGGTGGGCATTATGAAAGCTAGCTGAATGAAGAATATGTGCTTTCTGCTGGCTTCTAAATGGGCATCAGTCAATAAAAGAAAATTCTGTTAGCTGAGTTAAACAAAGCTGCAGCTGAGCAGAGAATGAGCTGTTGCTAGAGCAGCTTGTTGCTAAACCCCACTGTCCTGTGGCATGGAAAGGTGGTAAAACAGATCTGTGAGCAGTGGATAACCTGTTTCTTTGGGGAATGGCTGGTGCCTTGAGCCCCATCCCGTGAGAATCAGTGGACTGTCTCCATCCTGTTCTAGTTGCAATGGCATAAAATATAAAACATTGTAACATATGTTTCAGCTGCAAGGTGTAAATACTTTGTTTGGTGGAGTGCAAGTTTGTTATAACTGTTCACAAGTCTCCCTGGAGATCTTTGCTGGAGTCCTAGTACAAAAGTGAGAAGGAATTGCTACATCAGCAGCTTGTTCTTTTGTGATTACCAATCCATTAAAATTTCAGAATTGTCCTTGAACAGGCCTGAGTGTAATCTATGCAAAGAACCTCTGTGTAGTTACAGAAAACAGATGAAATGGCAGTTATTTAAAAAGTCTCCTCCATGTGAATGTAGGTTCTTCAGGTTTTGGCTCAGGCTTATTTGGGCAAGAATATGGTTGTTGACACTCAACAGTATTTGGGAGTGTTGGGAGGTTTTTTGGGGTGGAGAGGAGGTTGTGGGTTTTTTTGGTTTTGGTGGTGGGGTTTTGTTTTGGGGTGTTTTTTTTTTTTTTTTTTTTTTTTTGGGGGGGGGTTTGTGTGTGCGTGTGAGTGTTTTGGTTTGGATTGGCTCTTTGATTTGGTTCCGTTTCCTTTAAAGAGGTCGTTTCTGAGTCTTGACCATGTCTGTAGCTGATTTGGAGCATCTAATGAAGGTAAAGACTCACATTCTTGCCACATCAGGGTTACCCAGTGGAATAACCAGATCTCAAATGTCTAAAGAGCCCCATTTTACCTGCTGTGGCCTAGACCACATCCTCCAGGTGGCACAAGTTAATGATGTCGGTGTGGCAATGAAACGTGTGCACCTGGGCTTGACATATTTGCATACATAACTCATCAGCAAGGTGTGCCACGTGTATTTTAGTGTATCTACATATTAATGGTGATGAGGCTTGTCAGCAGAGTCCATAACCAAACCAAGGTCTGACAGCACTTCTGCTCCTTGGAGATGGTATTGAGTACCTCAGCTGTCAGCAGGAAAGCAAGATTTCTCACACCCACAGCAGCAAAGGTTTCCGGTGCAACTAACTGTTTGCATTTGGTTCCTGTTGGGGTTTGTTTAGGTTTTTTGTGGGTTTTTTTGTACAGGCTCTAAATGCAGAAAGCCCATAAGAAAAGAAATCAAAAATATTCATTTCAAAAAAGTCCCTTGCCTTTAAGAGGCGTGGCTTGTGAGCTTTTTACATTTAAGATATAAAGAGCTTAAAAGCAGTTAAGGCCATTATTCTGTTTTAATGGTCTCATTCGTTTATTGGGCAAAGGTGAGCTGATTTCCAAAGTCATCCTCCTCCCTGGTGCGTCAGTTCCTTTCTGAGGCAGGACTCAAGAGCCTCCAACACCCTTGAAGATCAGCTGATAGGAAATTCCAAGGTACAAACTGTTCACTCTGTGTGTGTAATAGGCATCATGACAGCAGTCCCTTGCATACCAGCCTGTGCAGTTTACATTCCTGTATTCTCCATTAACATCTATTTGAAAACGTTGTCATTTCCAAGGCATTTTAGAGTTTGGGGATATTTTGTTTGGTAGGATTTTTTGAGGTTTCGGATCACTTAAACTTAGCTCTACCACTGGTGTGGGTTTTTTTCCTTTTTTTTTCACATATATTCAAGAAGACCTGCAATATCCTGTTTCAATCACACCAGTTCATTTCACTTCTATATTTCAACACAGTCACTGAAATTCAGGTGTCAGGTTCAGATGTTTTGGTTAAGTCTTCCTAATAAACCAGGGTTGTGTGACTGGCAGTGATTCTTGTCAATAAAAATAATTTGAGATTTTTTTTTTGCAAAGGTCGTGTCCTTTCATGTCTACAGTGAATGATAAAATGTCCATTAAACACAAGTGATAGTAGCATTCAGTTCCTGGTTTTAAAATGGAAATGGCAGAGATTTTTCTAGGTTAATGACAACTTATGTCTCAAATGCAACTGCTATGCAAGGAAAGTGCTTTCTTTCATAGGTATTTGTCAAGATCCTTCTCATTGTCTTTCAGACTCATATCTGATGCCTTGTTTCAGAGCCATATGTTCCAATTTTATCTTCTGTCATATTTTTCTGTGATAGGTTTGCTTTCTTGATCTACATTCATTGAGATGCAAAGCATCTGGAATGTGGGCACATAGGAAGGCTAGATCTCAGGAAAAAAAAAAAAAAGCGTTGCTTCCTTGAAAGCTCTTGCACAAGAAATGTGTGAGATTGGCCATACCCGACCCTAAACTACCTGACGAGTTTGTTGTCATGAACAAGACAGAATCAGGAGAGGAAATACCTTGCTCCAAGTAGCTAAAATGTGTTTGAATGTCAGCCCCAGCTGCTGGAGTGCTGCATGCAGCAACCTTTGGCTGCACCAGCAATCAGGATGAGACCCTCAGATGGAGGAATCTGTTGGTGTCTGTGCCATCCCATTCTTGTCTCATGGGCAGAAGGAAAAGAGAGTGAAGGCCTGACATTTGTATCAAGAACAGGCTGAGTGGGGGAAGGAGCAGGTAGAGAGGAGTGTGGAGGGCAGGGAGGGAAACAGCAGGATGGCAAAGACAAGCACAGACAGTGGGGCAGATGAGGAGATGAAAAGTTCAACCTCCACCCTTTCTACATCCAGGATCAGTCACAGATCTCTGGAGAGCAGCTGAACCAGCTCTGCTTCCATGAAGAGAGCCAGGAAAGATGAGATTAGGTAAATCCAAGTACCTGAGCAATCTAAGTTCATTAGGCCCCTCTTTCTAAATCATGGCTAACTGGGTTTCAGCAGTGGGAGAAGGATGCCATCTCTGAGTCAGCTTCTTGGTTCTGGGAAGCAAATATGATCCCATCTCGCTCACATGGAGTCACTGATGTGGTCTGCAGGAGCTCTTGCCAGGATGTGTCTCCTCACCATTCTCTGCATCTCTGCACCAAACATGCAGTCTAAGGGCAGCCTGTGGCCTTTTGAGGGAGCAGTGAGCTGCATCACCCCATCTCTAAAGCTACTGAACTCAGTGGATGTGCATTAGCAGTGAATTTGGCTCACAGTTCTCAGTTTTTAACTACTGAGCTGAAAAAATGGTCATACATATTATAAATCTTCCAATTTATAGGTGCTTCTTGCAAGGAGCCTCGATTCCCAGCACAAGCTGATCACCAAGCTGATGTTCTGAAGGAGAATCTTTTGTCTCAATTTCCCTGCATTTATCAAATTGTTTATGATGTAGGCCAGAGGGTCTTTTCTGCCTGTTTGGTCAGATGTAGGTCAGCAGTTCAGTGGATTTAAGTGAACAACTGATGGCAAGATCCAATTGGTTTGCATGGAAATGGCATTGGGCCAATTGCCCAGTTGTGGAATGTTGTAGGAGCAGAGGAGACATAATTATTTCCAAATTTGGCCACAATCCATATTATATCCATATTTATCCATATTTTGCTGCAAATGGCCTTGTCTTTTTTGGCAAGACATCCCATGGGCAGAGAACATATCCTTAGCAACACACTGTTCTTATACTGGGTATATACCACTGTTCTATGCTGGGTGGAGTTTCCAACAAGTTTTCCTCTGTGGAGAGGCCAAGGCTCATGACCCTTGCTAGGCATGCAGCTGTGTCCCAGGATCAGGCCTCTGCCTCCTTGACAGCCTGTCTCAAATGCTGCTGTTCATGGGATCACTCACAGATCTTTGAGCAGCTATTAATTCTTGGTACAAAGACCTGCTGGCAATAGCCTGGGTTTTTGTGAGGAGCAAAGACTCCTCTGTGTATCCTCATGTGGAGCAGGAAGGAGTTTCAGGAGCACTGCAGAGATCTCCCGCCAGTCAAATGCTTGTTCCTCTTACTCAAAGATGGGATGTGAACCAGCTTCTGATCAAAAATAACTTCAGCATTTTAGCCCATGACTGCCCCCCACAAGCATGTCCTCTTGTACCCTCTGGGATCATTTTGTCTGAATTGTGCTGATGAACCCAGTTGCTCTCAGATGGCCATTTGCAGAGGTGCTTCAAGGGTGAGGAAGATGCAGACCAAACATGCTGGGGTAGCTGTGACAAGCTGGCCTGTTCTTCTCTTGCTTGTGGCCAGCCAGTCAGGGATGGTTGGTGTATCCACTCCGTGGCTGCTGAGCCCTGAGTCTTTGATCTTTTTTCTGTGTAAGTGTCTTCAGATGCAATCTGACGGCAGGTTACACTCACAAGATTTTTCCACTCTGTAGCTCTACACCATCAAGACATGCTTAAAATATCCTACAGGCCATGCCTTCAGAGAGGCCTGGGTTAGTTACACTTCCCTGGTTTTGACTGACAATTTATACACCCTCACTAGCTAGGCCACTTCTCTGGAGAGTCCCCCTTTCTTGATCTGACAGAGATGCAGGCAGACAGAGTTACCCTGTGCCATATAGAAGAATAGCAGGTTGATAACCCCTACAAAACATGACAGAGTCACTGCATGCTCAGCTTTGCCTTGGAGCTGGTTTGCTTTTACAGAGCCAGACCAGCTTCTTCTGAGTCAGATCCTGTTATAAGCACACTATTGTGGTGCCTTTAATTCTTTTTAAGAGTGGAACAGATAGGTTTCTTCCCCTTTCACAATTATTACCTTGCTATTGCTCTGCTTTCCAAAGAGTTCTGGTTGCATGGCACAGCTGCAAGCGTGCCCCAGGGCCTGGTGCAGTTAAGTGTGGTGTGTTTTGCTCTCTTGATTTTATGGAAGGAGTCATCACTGCATTATAAACTTGCCTCTGCAGCTTTTCAAAGCTCATTCTTGCCTATGGGAAAGCTTCAGGTGTGAAAAGTGTCAGGTTCCTTGTGGGATAGGGTGGACTGTTACACCCCGAGCTGCCCCTTGGCATTTCTTTTCCTGCACTACAGCTGGGGAGAGGGAGCAGATAGGAGCAGGTCAAAGGTGTATTGGGCCCCAGTCTGATGCTGGGCCTGGGTGAGCCTATGCAGGGGTCTCTAAGTTTCTCTTGGAAGTCAAAAATTATGATATTGAATGAGTGAGTTTCATGAAGAATGGGAAATAACCTCTGCAGCTGTGGCAGCTAGCATGTGGGAAAGATGCAGCATTTGTGTGAACTTTTGAGTACCAGTTGTATTCCTGTGGATTCCTTTAGGCTGGTCTACATCAACACCTTTATGTTGAATATCTACCTAACACACGTATAGCCTTTGGACTTGTTTGTGTTAGAGTAATCTTGAAGATCAGAAATAAATCTGTGTGTGACTGCCTGTCTGTATTTAGACTTTTCTTGCAAGGGACAAGTCCAAGTCCTTTGACTTCTAATTCTTTGACTTCCATTATCTTTAAATTACATCTTTAGTGCTGTCACTCTGTCAGAGTAGGATCACCTTTGCCTAGATCTTTGCCCATGGTTTAGTATAGCCCTAACCTGATTAGCCTTAACCCTGAATCTGAGGGTTTTCTCATTTCACTGGGCAGTATTAAAATGAATTATCCTGATATGGAGACTATAAAATAGCTTTTAAAAAAATAAAAATTCAAGCACTATTTCTCTATGCACCAAAGACTTCACCATCCTGAACTCCACTAGCAAGAAAAAATATTTGAAATTTCTAAGTGTTGTGTATCTGAAATCTTCAGGTTTAACAAAATGTCCCTCTGTTGAGAGTCCATAGTTCCAAATCTTTGCTCAGTCTTTAGCTGGATGAAATGGACAGGGAACTTAAAGTGGATTAGAACACATCAGGACTCCTGAGTCTAGTTGAGACTGCATATAAAAATAATATTGTCTTAGAAAGTAAGAAGGCTGTGTCCTGCATCTGCTGAGCAAGGGCTTTCAATCCCATGGTTTTTTCCCTGTGTGCTGGCAGGTTCACAGAATAGGATGCATCCTGGCTGCAGCTAAATAAACAGCTGGAGGGGTGTTGTCTCTGTGCAGTGACATTGGTGTGGCCTGAGACTGAGCCCAGCAAGTGCTTTCTGTCCCACTCCCCCAGAGCTCCTCCCTTAATCTCTGATGTGTGTATATTTTGGCAAAGCACTCTGGAACACACGTCAGGCTGAATCAGACTTTGTGTAGGCAGTGATCCTTCACCCATCCCTGGCATTCAGCCCTTCTGGAATCGAGGGAGGGGATTGTCCAGCTCTGCCCTGCACTGAGACCTGTGTGAAATTTGGGGCACCACAATCTAAAAGAGACACGGATCCATTACAGTGTGTCCAAAGCAGGGCTGTGAAGGTGATGGAGGGCCTAGAGGGAAAGCCATGTGAGGAATGGCTGAGGTCACCTGGTTTGTTCAGCCTGGAGAAGAGGAGGCTGAGGGGAGACCTCACTGGGGTCTTCAACATCCTCATGAGGGGAAGAGGAGGGGCAAGCACTGATCTTTTCACTCTCATGACCAGTGACAGGACTTGCAGAAAAGGCATGAAGCTGGGTTGGGAGAGGTTTAGGTTGGACATCAGGAAAAGGTTCTTCATCCAGAGAGTGGCTGAGCACTGGAACAGGCTCCCCAGGGCAGTGGTCACAGCACCAAGCCTGGCAGAGTTCAAGAAGTATTTGTACAATGCTCTCAAGCACAGCGATGCCTTAAGTTTTAGCTTTTATATTTTCCAGATTCTGTACTGCATTAGAATATAACTCTGAACTTCATATAAAATGTGAGCAAGTTCTCTTCACAGCTTAGTCAGACAAAACAATCCTTTTCCAGCCTGAGAACCAAGGACACCATTGCAACTTCAGGCCCAAGGAGTATAAACAACAGGGAACTGAGGAGACAAAACTGGGAGGATGGGACTTCATAACCTGGAGCTGTAATTGGACATTTAACCCCAAAATATAAATGGACCAAAACTTATAAATGTGTGAAAACGTGTGATCCATGTTCATCTTGGGTGCAGCCTCAGCCAAGATCTTGTACTGCCCAAGGTGTATCCTTTGAAGGCCTTTTTACTAAATACCTATTTTAATAAATACCTTTATCCCATTAACTGTCTAGCCTCTGCTCTAAGTAGCCTCTGAAGGCATCAACAGGATGTGACTCTTGGGGTGACCTGTCCAGGGCCAGGAGTTGGACTCAAAGATCGTGATGTGTCCCTTGCAAACTCAGCATATTCTATGATTCTATGGTTCTGTGACAACATTGTAAGCTGCACACAAAACTGGCAACACAAAGCAGCTCAGGTCAGATTTGTTTCCTGCTGTAACCTCCTCAATGTCTGTGGAGTACCAGCATTGTTTCCTCTACATTCAAGTGTAGGAGACCACCAAGGAATGAAGGCTCAGCACTGAGACATTTGTCATTTCTGGTGCTGTTTGTAAATAAACTCCCCAGCCAAGAGCTACTGCATATTTTGAAGTCCAAGAAGGCAATGTTCTGTGTCTTCCTACATGTGCCAGTGCTGAACAGTTCAAAAAGGATGGTGAAGAAAAAATTACTCCCTTCAGTCTAAGAAAAGTGATACATCTGTTCTCTTGAAACACAGTTCTGCTTTATCTGGCTTTACTTTCAGTGGGAGAGGAGACACACAGAGCTTTCCCATTGCCACCTGTTTCTGGCAGTGCAGGACCTGCTTGTAAGCCACCTGAAGTTCCCATAACCAGTAACTCCTTTGGATCTCGCCAAGAAGAAACTCTGCTCTCAGTGGTATGGAAAAGAACTAAAAGTAAATCAAGGCCACATGTTTACAGTGCCCTTCCCACATCATTAGCATTTCTGGTTGATAGAGTGCATTGTTTCTTACTCCTGTGTGTAGAAGATGCTTCCACTGCCCATGGAATGCCAACAAGGGATATTGTACAGGCTCTCTTTAAGTGCCTTGGCTTCTCCAAGGGCCTTTTATTCGGATCTTTTTCCAAGCCTGGGCAAGACAGGTGAACCTCTGTGGAAGCAAAATTGCAAGTGTCTTCTTTATTAGTTATGCACAACCCTCCCTCTGCCTTCAGCACTGGAAGCTTTTGCTGGTTTTTGCTTTCTTGGGGTGGTAGTTTCTTCACTTAAGGAAACGCCTGGAGCCACCTATCTCTGGCCTACCGTTTCCATATCTGGTTTTTTATTTTTTTAACTTCAAACACAGAATGTGTCTGTGTGTGAAAAGGATATCAGGCACTGACATTTAAGCGTTTGGTAGGAAATCTCTTCAAGGTTCCTTTATAATCACTGGAGCTAAGACCTCTGGAAAACCATTCAGGACATCAGAACCATCCCTGCTAAATCATCCTCTAGAGAAGCATCTCTCTTTCCACTGCTTGAATAGAGCACCCACAGAGACCAGACTGAATTACCACAGCTGAAACAAGATGCTACAGAAGGTGGCATAAATACCCCTGGACTTTGAGCCACTACTCACCCACTGAAAGGCTTGAAAGGCTTATGGTTTTCCCATTAATGTAGTCACTCTGCTCACCTAAGCAAAAAAACTTAAAAAAAACCAAGCGTCTTTGCAGAAAATTGTGTATTAAGCAGCAGTCTTTATTGCACCAAATAGCACTTTAAAACCCTCATCCCAGGAAGCTGTTGACACACACTGGAGTCACTGTACCACCTTCTCCCACTAAATGTGTCTGTAATTGTATTTGTGTCTATGGTTACACGTTGCTGTGGAGGTGCTGGCGTGCTGATCAAGGCCTGCAAGCCAGCCAGCACAGCCTGTGCCTCCCTATATGGCAGCTCACCTGTGAAGGTAACCAGGATCTCCCCCTGAACCTCTCTGAGATCTAAACCAAGCAAATGGAGCTGCTACATGCCCGAGGTGGGTGGCAGTCTCTGGCAGTGAAAGCTGCGACCTCTTGTTTGAAACCTGGCTCACAACACCCCGAATGTTGTGAAGGGTGTTTCTTCCTGCCATGCCCTGTCCAGAACAGCCCTTCCAGTGCTGCAGGTAGAAGAAGATGGTTTTAACATGAAGGAAGACACAAAAATTGTCTGGAGGCTGGCCAGAGGCAGGTGGGAACAGGCTGAGAAGGTGGAGGTCTGCTTGGTCTGGCGGCATGGCTATGTAAATTCACTGCCTAAGATCCCTTGAGGGGAGAAAAAGACATGGAAGGAGTCATTGGCTGCAGTCAGTTTGGGGTGGGGGGGAGTTTTCTTGAGGCCAGGTGTAGGAAAGCTTGAAAGCACACATTTCAGCATAATTAGAGGCTTTTCTGACATGAAGATAACACTTGATGTGCAAAGTCTGTATGTTTGGATTTCGTGTTGCGCTACACCCCCAGATTTGGCCTTTATCTTCCCTTTCCATCAGGATGTTGGGCAATTCACCACCACCTGTAATTTACTTTGACTCTGGTGACTGTCAATTCCTGAAGCGTGGATTGAAGACATCTTTTAGAAAAGTTTCCAGTTTGTTATTTGGCCATTAAGTGGAAAAGGTCTGTGTACCTTGAAAAAGGTGATAATAAACACGATGAAAGTGTAAAGGAAGCTAAGGCATACTAAGAAGTTAGGTTATGGTGTTCTCTTTGTTCATCCACCTATTAGAGGATGAAAGGGCATGTAATGAGACAAGAGTGTCACACTGAAGGCAGACAAGGATTTTTTTTGCATGTAGCATGTTGCCATTCCTGAACAATACCCACATGCATAAACGTAACAGGATCCTGCAAAAGGTCAGGCATTAAATAGCCTCCAACACCAATTGGAACAGCAGTGATGATAAAAATATAAATCTCATGATTGTTGAATGGGCTTCTGAGGTCAGCTATGCTATAGCTGTCACAGCATTCCTTGTGCTGTCCTCCAGAGCATGTTCCAGTTAGCACAACCGAAGCCTGGGAGCTGTTTACTCTGCCAGTTTTATCAAGTGTGATGGGCACCATGCTCCTGTGATGGTCTGTGAACATCAGTTTATTTATACTGGAAACAGTAACAGTCTGCTGGGATTCTGGCATTCTGACACTACCTGAGTGACTCCTGAATGCTTTAAGTGTGCTTTAGTTATTTCTTCCACAAGCGAACTCATATTCTCCTCTACTTACAGATGCTTGTGTTGGCTCTTAGGGGAATGTTTCAGACCTCTTCTGGTCCTGTACAAGTCCTGTCTAAACCAGCACAGTGGCAGGACTGTTAACCTGGCTGATATAATTCCCAGAGAGTCTGGAACAGCTTCTCTGACATGAGACATATAAATGCTTTACAAGACCTATAAGCTCCTGACAGGTGCTGCTACACTTTGGCCCTGCACAGGCAGCTCCTGGTTGCCTCAAAAACAACTTTGTTTACAGTCATCTTGGCCCTCTCAGCTGCCTGCCCACATCTGTCCATTTTCTTCCCAGCAAAAAGCCTTGCACTTCTGCAGTCCTGGTGAGGTTTAGTGAGCCTCTGCACCATGCTTGGCTGTGCAACACGGGCACCCCAGACACTGCCTGCTGGCAGCTGGGACCCAGAACTGAGCCCTTGAAGGATGCCTGGGGATGGCCATCAGTTCTCTGTTACTGGTACAGAGATGATTTCATGTGTCATGGGATCGGGTAAGACAGGAGACCATGTGGGCCCTCTGACCTCAAACCTTTTCATCCTAGAAAAGATTCAGCCTTTTCACAGCTTTCCTCAGAGGACACTCTCAGAGGTAAAATGGCTGTGCTTGCAGCTGTTGAATTTCTGAGTTGTGCATTCTCAGCCTTTCCTCCTACCCCAAACAGTGAAATGTTTGCTGGTACTGTCCAGGAATTTATCTGTTGGTATTTTAATAAGCATGGGTATGATCGACCCAGCTGCTACAATTACACTGTGGGAATCTTGTTTCTAAAAATACCCCAATCTCTGCTGCTCTCCAACACTAGCATGAGGTAATGGATCATATTCCCTAGTTGCCAGTCACACACAGGAAGAAGGCAATCAATACAGCTGGCAATACACAAAGAGTACAACAATTATAATTACAACTAATTTCCCTTTCACTTAAAAACATCATCTTCTAGCCTGCATTATCACAGCTTCAGGTTTACAATGCATTAAAACAATCATGGGCTTCCCTTTGCTAAATAGAATCCTGTTATTTTGCTTAAGAGCATCCTTGGAGTAGCTCAGAGTGGTAAGGTTTATTATGGGAACCTTAAACCAGCTCCTACTCCAGCAAGTGCTCTGTTGCTAGCAGAGTACTTCCACCAGAATTGAGAGAGGTTTTGCATCACTCAGGTTGTGATTGCTGTATTTTGTCTGGGGAAACACGTGTGCACACCATCTTTTGAATTTAAGGTGCAGCAAACTCCCTGATCTTGTTCTATCTCCTCTCCTGCATTATTTAAATGGCAGTTGAAAGCGCTGTGAGTCAGTGGAGGCTGTGGAAAAAAAATTGACGGGATGCCATTCATTTTTATTATTATAAAAAGCCCTATTTTGGAAGGATTTTGCATTACAAATAGTGCCTCTGATCCCAGAGGAGCTACTCAGTGTACTCAGCCTTACCCAACCTTACCGTTGCATATTTTGTCCAAATAATGTCTGCCTGGTGAGCAGAGGAGGGGGCTTGGGAGCCTGAATTTCAGCATCGTGGCCAAAGTCACAGCGATGAGACATTGTGAGGAAATCAGTGTATTCCAAATCACAGCACTGACTGCTGAGTAATGGCTGTTGCACCTCTGTTCTTCCCTCTCCCTGCCCTCAGAATAAGAGCAATGATGTTAGAAATGGCAAGGGGCATTCATGAATTAACACTAATTTTAGATATTGTCAGTGCTTTGGAGTTGTTCAGTGAGTGGTGCTATGTAGAGTACACCTTGAGAGGTGTCTGTTAGAAAACACATAAAGGTCTGAAGCCATAGAAGACTTCTTCTGGCAGTGGGGTTTCCAGCCATGGTTCTCTAGCAGGGAGAGGACTGGCAATCCCTGAGAAAAGGCAGTGGAAATAGAGGGGAATGCATGTGCAAGCCATGTTCCTCACTCACTTTGCAATAATCCAAAGCTGCTCCCAGTTTTGTTTTTTATAGCCACTGTAGCTCATTGTACTTTTCTTCCAAAAATGGGGTGTAAAAGGAACCCCTCTATCCTTGCTGCAGGTTTTGTGCTTTTAAATTAAAATACTTTGTCTTCCTCTTGTAAGGTTGTAGTGAATCTGTTACATTCTTGATGTGTTTTCTACCTAAAGCCATATTCTGTCCTTAGTTCTGGTCTGGATCTCTCTTAGACAGCCAATATCTTTCCCACTGAACAGAAAATTTCTTAGAGAGCAGCCAGGAAAGAATCCTACCTCTTGGAGCATGCAGTGCTGGAGCTGCCACTGGAGCTTGTCATACATTACAATACTGTCAGCACTGGCTTTTTGCCCATCAGAGGGGTTTTTGGAGCCAGACAGAGCCACTGAGCAATGTCAGAAACCTCCAGTGTTCCCATCCATGCTTGGCAAGAGGCTGCTTCACAAGAACAGAGCTTTGCTTTGCTCCATGGAAGCAGCTCCAGCCCGTGGCTCTGCTGTTAGTGTCAGATTGCTGACTACTGAAATCCTGCTTTTCTCTGCTGCTTGGATCTACTGTTCAGCTTCAGTGGAGTGTTTCTGGTCAACCAGGCTTTTGTTGCTGCCTTTCAGGGTCAAAGAAAGACCTGCTCTGCCAACCAGGAGGCAGCATGGCTCTGGTTTGCTGTTGCTTCTTACTCCTGAGAGAGAGCAGCAGGTCTCCTCCTGCCTGCCTGCTGGGGAGAGAGCTGCTGAAAGGCACCTCCTTCTCAGGGTCTTTCATGGAGTGACCCTTCCTGGGTCACAGACCTGGTCTAGCAAGGCACCAGTGAGGGAACTGAAGCCTCAAAACCTCAACAGGATAAGAAATGTGTAACTTCTGAAGAATTCTGGAGCCGATGTGACATTTCAGAGCCAGCCTCTATTCTTAGAAAAATGGTGGAAGCCATAATTTAAAAATAAAAATCAAGTGCAGTGCTAGCAAAGAGTCATATTGGTGATATTCCTGTGGATATTGGCTTCACTTGAAGCTCAGAAAGACTCCACAAAAGCAAGGACCAGCTGTGAGGTGTCTGTAGCACTGATCTGAACCGAAGTATACGTGGCTCTTGCCACATCAGGAGTCCTCCTCACCCCTTCTCTGCCCCCCAAAACATGCCTGCAGTTTACTTTAGTATTACAGGTCAAACGTGAGCCTTCCAGGGGCCTCTGTAGGAGCTAGCCCATGCAAGTGGTGGAATTTTACAGATATCTCCCCAGGCACTTCTGCAGGTGCTGTGCTTCTGCTGTCTGCTGGGGACTAGATGATGCTTTTATACCATTCACAGCCATTCCTGGTTTGCACTGAGGTTACCAAATGCCGTGCTTTATCTCAGAATCTCCAGATGTCAACATTTTCCTTCTTAGAGTCGTGTGCACCAAGCAAAGGGACAATCTCTCTCTGGCTTTGAGCAGGGATGGCCCCATATTTAATGCTTATGGCTTAGAGCTAGCGTGAACTTCCTGTGCAGCAACTGAATCAGTCATTTTATTGGGAGAAAACCCACAGAACCAGCTGTATTCAAATCCTGTTCATCTGCTGCTTTAATTTTCTGTTTGAATTTTGAGGTTTCCATCAGAAAACCTCTCCTGTGTTTTACAGCCACGAGAGGATGTAGGGCATAACCCTTTACCCGCTTGGGTCACGCAGAATTTTCCCAATAACTTTAACTGAGAGTCTTTCCTCTAACTAAGTTATTTGATTGTTCTGCATGGTGCACTTAAACTGTGAAGCAGTTTTGCACAAGCTGCTACCAAAGCTGCACATCTCATTCTAAAGGGAAAGAGTCTGAAAAACAGTCAGGGGATAAAAAAGCCAAAAGTTAAAGAAGTCAGGAGGGTGTGTAATGAGCATTGATAATTCAAATAAAAGACAACAACAACAGAAACAGATTTCATGTTTTATTGTTATTAAAAGTTCATTATGAAATCAGCACAGCAAATAAAAATAGATCTGTGGTGAACAGTATTACTGTTATTGCCTGGTCGTTTTGTGTGCACACTTTCACTTTTTAAAATCAGGTGATGAATACAAGACATTTCACATTTCAGCAGACTTTGAAACCACTGTTCCTGCAGCAGAGAGAGCTGTGCTTCCTGTTGACTCTATCCAATGTATGACGCAGTCAGAAATAGTCCTCTATTCACACTTAAAAATAAACTCAGTTTTAGAGTATGTCCCAGCTGAAAATAACTGGAGAGTGAGAGCTAGAAATAACTCTTTCCTTAGGGACCTATTTCCATGAAAGTCAAAGGGATTTTTGACATGGATTGTAAAAGCAGGAGGACATAGTTATTTGTTGACAGATGGAGAGGCCTAGCAACAGGAGCTAGGGAGGACCTGTGGCAAAGTAGGAGTTTATTATTTTGATCTTGCACATGGTGCTGAATCTCCTTGTAGTAATTGTCTGTGTTCATTACAGCAGTGATTGCTGGGAGGGTGTATCAAAGCCAGATAGGGCGTCTGCATCTCATTTTTATTTTCCTCCTTGTTTGGGTTGGCCTTGGTTCTAACCCTGCACACCATTCATTGACTTTCACCTGTGTGCCTTCTGATCCACATGAGAAAATCTGAACAATACCACGATTACAAAACCTCTCAGCAGGTCATTCACTGTTCCTGCAGTGGTGTAAGCTTTTCTTCCTCACCTCTGTGCTTATCACAGCAGGCATTTGGGGCTGCCTTCAGCCCATGATCCTTGTTCTTCACACTGTCATGTCAACTCAAGGGGTGCTGGGATGTTGCTGCCTGGCTCAGCAGAATTGCTGTCCTCCAGTTTTCTGCATGGAAAGGTCTCTGTGCAGCCTCAGTGCAGAAAACAGTGCTGGGGTTCTCTGGGGGGAACATTTCCTGTGGATAGGAGGCCAAATGAGTCCCACATCAGATGTACTGCTTGAATGTCTGTGGGGGAAAAAATACCTTAGTGGCTACTCCTATATTCTGCTGTTATTTATTTGGGAGCTTCTTTCCCATCAGGCAGGTAGGAACATGAACCAGCCCATGCTGTCCAAGCTTGTAGGCAATGCTGGTTTGTTGCCACAAGTCCTGACAGGGGGTTGCAGAAGGTGGCAGCTAAAAATGTAGGAGAAGCCCTGCATCTCCATAGCCTGTGTCCCTTGTCTGGCTCTGAAATGCCCACTAACGCCCTCTGAGCTCTCTAAGGACTCCAGCACATCAAACTACCCCAACCTCACCACCAAGAAGATGAGCCCTGTGGCTGCCCTGGCGTTGTTTCCTGCGCACTGAATAGTTCCAAAGCCGAGGATAAAAATCTCAGTGCTGCTCCCCGCGTGAAAAATCTCCGGGCTTCAGTCTCAGCCTCACAGCAGCAGAGTGACAAGGGTGGAAAGCTGGCACAGCAGAATGGTGATTCAGGCTCTCCCTTTGGTTTTCAGGTTGTTTGCTCAAAGCAGCCCTTGAGAAAGATGCTAGGCCTCAAGCATGTCGCATTCAACCGGTTTAGCAATATTACGCCTATTTCTGCTCAAACTAGCCAGGGAGGGGAGGGAGAGTATAATATGTTAGTGCAAGTTCTCATAGACAGCATGTGAATATTTAGCACAAAATGTTCCTTCAAGGTGGGGCGAACATTTCTAATTGTGACACAAAAAGAAGGTATTTTGTAACAGTTTTAACAAGTTGCCTGTGAAAAAGCGTTTGTGTGAAATATGTTTAGACAGACTACCTCACATGACACTGAAATATTTCAAGGCTCTTTCTGAGCAGGCAATAACCTAGTTTTGGTTTTTTAAAATCAAATCAGCTTTATCACAGCCAATCCCAAACATAACTAAATAATTTAGTTGTGACTTTTTGGGTTTTTTTTTTTTTTTTTTTTTTTTTTTTTTTTTTTGGTTAGTTGTGTTTTTTTTTCTTTTTCCTCTTTGGAAAAATAAAGCTATGCTAAGTTAAGTGTTTCCACTCCACATGGGTTTTACCCATTCAAGACTTCTTTCACTGCAGAATCAACTCCCTCATTCAGAGGAAACCACAGAAATATTCAGCTAATAAATTTTAGTATAAGATTTCAAAGGCTGGTTCATTCACTCCTGAAGTCCTGGAGAATTGCAGCTTCCAAGAAGCTCACAGACTACTTGTGCCTACTGAAAAGCATTTTATAAACCTGGCCTCACTTGGAAACAGGCTTTATTTCATGTCTATTAGGGCTTACATCCAAAACGGAGATATGAATAGTGCCTAAATTGTGGAGACTGAAAAATTCAGGTATAAATTTTGTAGCGCAGTCTCCCTTTTGAAACGTTTGGATTTGACCCAAAGTCCAGCTGAACAGAAACAATTAAGGCCTCAGTTTTCTCTGACCTACACTGTACAGGCAAGTGTTCTGATTTTAACATGATCAGCCAGTGTAAGTCATGCATGAGTGGAACAGCCCTTGGTTACACAGACATCATCCTTTTTTTGCCTGCCATCACCTGGTAATGCCAAGAGCAAAAGAAAAATAAAAAGGTTTCCAATCAGATGATACACAGATGTGGAAGCTTTCTTTAACTGTGACTTTCTGCCCTTTCTTGAGCTCTCAGCCAAGCCACAACCCACCAGAAGAGGATTCACAGCCATTCTTGCCTCGAAGCCTGGCTCAGAAACCACAACAGGGCAGGACCAGGTGGTGGAGTTATGCAAAGGCAAAACCAGAACCAGGGTCAAAAGAGCATTTTCCCCAGAGAGCAAACTCCTGGAGCAGGACCAAATGGGAGTGCCCAGCACAGCAGATGGGAACAGGAGCAAGGCAGGATCACCAGGCTCCCACCAGAGATGCCCCTGACACTGCACTGAGCTCACCTTGACACCCCTGCTGTAGGCACTGTGCTGCTCCAGCCCCCGCAGGACACCGAACAAGTGGGGGGACTGTGAAAATCCAAGGCAGCCAAAATGCTTTTTCTGGGCCACAGTAAAGGCATGGAGGGGGAATCTCTGCTGGTGGGCTGTCAGGGAGATTCCCTTTGGGTTTGTGCTGCTGTAGGGTCACGGTGCTGCTTACACTTCCCACAGTGCCTGGCCCTGCATCAGCAAACCTGGCTTTGGATGTCCAGCTGGAGAAAGCACTAGGCACAGAGGGTGCTAAATTTCTCTCCAAAGAGAATTCATCTTCTGCCTGCATCAGCTTTGGAACCACAGGGAATTTCCAAGCTGGAGAAAAATCCAAAATACCTCATGTAGAAGCACCTTTCCCTTGGATTTTTATTATCATAATTTTTAAGAATATATTTTGTACCGAAACACTGTCAGCATTCTTTATACAATGGAAAATGACACAGTCATTATGTATCATGTAAAAGAGTAAAAACAGAGCAAGACAGGAACATTTCAGTTCAATCTGGAGTACAAATAGAACCTGATGTACAGCTTAAAAGCCACACACCAGATAAAAAGTTCATCTGGAAAACAACAGGATCTCTTTTATTTTGGAAGTAGGAAGAAAAGTCGGGGAACGTCAAATGTTAAGGCTAAAAAATAACATTTTAGCTTGTATTTCATAGGTGGCAGCCTGATTCTTAATTCATCTGCAGCAGCAGCAACAACCCCCCTGCTTTACAAAGAGATTTGCACTTGCAAGAAATAAGAATCAGGCTTCTATGCTCAGAGGACTCTGATTGACCTCAACAGGCTTTGGACTAGAGCCACAGTTGGAATTTCAGCTTGCAGTCTAAGGCTTCTTAACTGCAGGCCAAATGAGCACAAAATGAGGCTTTGCATTGGCATTCTACCCTTAACTTCGGATATTCCAGTTCTGGTTGCTTTAAACCACACTTTTATTGCAGGCTCAACATAGTTCCATTTGTGAGATACTTTTTGTTTTTTCCTTAAATACTGTGCTACAAAGGATGTTTTTATAGTCTGTGTTTTAGTCCCTATATTATGTGTTTTCAAAATTGTCTAAATGTATGTTTATATCATGATTATAACTGCTCAGAAAGACCCACTAAAGTCCACTGTGAGCAGCCAAGGAAAAAAGTGTACTTAGTCCTAAAGAAGTCAAGAAAAGTGGCTGTGTTCATTTATAGTGTAGCGCAATGACTGTGTTTATACAGCTATACTTACTATTTAAAAAGCTACTTGAAAAGTTATTATTCATGTGCAGTAGCTGATTTTCAAGCATTAATAACTTGGCTGTCTAGACAAGTTTTAATTGTCATATCAAAGGCCAAATGTGTTCTCAAACAAGTGTAAAGAATCTCCCATCTCCCTTGGAAAGAGGCTGGCTCTCTTTCTGAACTAAAAGATTGCCAAATTTAACTTCTTCTCAGGTTATGAAAGCACAGTAAAACCCACAAATTTGCTGTTTAAGTTTTTAAAATGGACTGACTTCAACTCAAACCTATCCTGAGCAGCAAAGTTAGTAAGCCCTGAAAAACAGATTCTAGTGAATATGCAGAGTTCCCACCCCCCACACACACACCAACTACCATGCCCACGTTTTCCCAGGGCCTAGAGGGCTCCATTAAAATGTAACTAAATGTGCGATAGGAAACACGGTTTCTCAAGAACGATATGTAAAGTTCGCCCGAAGAACCTAAAACATTTTGTACATTCAAAATGTTTACACTTTGCTGTTCTTAATCGTCAGTAAGATTGTTCATTCTTTTTACTAATAATACATACAATGAGTATAAATAAATAAACTACAGATAAGTTTTAAAAATTGTATTAACAATACGTTGTGCAAAAACTCATGACGATCTACATTCTATGCAAATACCCTGACTAAAATACACAGGCTGTGTCCACGCACCCTCAGTCAGTTTTTGCACAGTCCTTGGGCCAAACCAGAGGCTGAGGGCAATCAGCAAAATTCCATTACAAGCCATGGAGGTAATGCTGATTTACACCAGCAGAAGTGCAGGCCCCAAGGCGTGTGCAAAAATGCCATAGAAATCAGTGGGAATTGTGCTTGACTAAGGACGAGACAGTTTGATTGTACCCCATTAAAGTGAGTGGGAGTTTTGCCATTGATTTCCATGGAACCAGGCTCAGGCCCCGGGTAAGGACGTCAGCACGTGGCCCTATGTTGTGCTACACTACTCCACTTCAGTGCAGAAACAATATTTGTCAAAGGAAAACTTGTTTTTTGTCATCGCTACCCTTCGGTAACCGGTTTTAGCGCTGCATTTCAGAGATCGCCTTTTCTGCGAGATTTGAAAGGAGACTGCGAGTCTTTCCGAATCCATTCCAATTTGATTATCCAGCACAGGTGGGCTGTTTTGATCCAAGAAAAAACGGCTCAATGTCAATAAACCAACAGTGCTCTTCGTTAGGATAAAAAAAACCAACCAGCCCGGTTCATCGGCACAGGAGTGAAGAACTGCATGCGGAAAAGGAACGGGGCAGCCCTCCTACCATAGCTGTGTCCAGAGCCGGCTGTCACTGCTCCCAACAGACGATGGCACCTGAGCTGGTTTGGAATCCGCAGTCCTAACAAGCTCAGCCCAGTTTCGTAAGCTGAAGATCTCCATTTATCTTTATCGTGTCAATTGCTGACAGTGTTTCGATACGGTGGTAAAAATCAAAGAGCTGATGTCCGTCCACAAATATTCTAAAACGGGGGTGCTCACAAAGTATCTCAACCTGCAAGAGATAAAATGTTTGAAGCACGTTGTTCACAGCACACAAATGTGCAGCTGCACGCTGTGCTACTTATGTGTCACAAAGGTGACACCAGTTTGCCCCCTTGACACCAGTTACACCATAATGGATCTGCTCTTGCTGCACAGGGACATTAATCCAAGCTCACACTGTGGTAGCAGGGAGCATGCTGCATCCCAGGCCACTGGCTGCTGGAAGGGTTTGTGTCTCAGAATAATGCCAGCAACAACCTGCTAATCACAGCAGGGGGAAGTTTTACCTCCAACCCAAACCTTGCTACAAAGTTGTTGGCTTTGGTGGTTTTTTGGTTTTTTTGTGTTTTTTTTTTTTTTTTTTTTTTTGGTTTGGTTTGTTTGTTTTGTTTTGTTTTTTGTTTTTTTTTTTTTTGCATAAGGAGGCAGTTACCTCTGCAATGCTTTCCACATTAGTTTTAATTTACTGGAAGGGAGTAAACACAGAAAGGGGATATAAGTTTGTCCTCCCCTCCCACACATACCCAGCTGCTGCAGAACTAAAAACCCGTCACTCCCGTGGCTGTACACAGACCCTGTCAGACTAGCCTCCATCCTGGGGCTGCAGTGAAGGAAATGCAGTGCAGGATTGCTGGGAATTCAGCTAGACAGCTCTCAGGAGGCACAAGCAGGATCAGGGAGGGACACAACTCATCCCTCCTCCTGAGACACCTGCAGAAAAACTCAGCATATTCAACAAAGCCTGGAGCTGAACAAGCTGGGACATGCTGGGAGATTCCTGATGTTTGGGGTGGCTTGAAAGGGTACACGATTGTTAAGCTTTGCTGGAACTGCCCTGTCAGGAAGCTGGGACATGAGGGCACAGACCCACACTTTCACAGGCCCTTGGAGACCTCCAGGTCTAGACGCACTAAGGAGAAAGTCTTCAGGGGAGCCACATGTAAATCCTGGGTCATTTCCAGAAGCTGGAAGTCCGGAGTGAAGTGCTGCTACCAGACACTTGACTCTGCTGCTATGAGAGTGTACAAAAATGGGAACAGGGCCCGTGACAAACAGACCGAGCCAAAGCCTAAGTGACCTAAGAGCACGTTGCACTGGGAGAAGTGGCAGCAGGAGAGCTGCAACTCCTGCATCCCTGGTAGTGCACCAGGCACCAGGGAAGCGGCCCTGCTGCCACGGAGCTCCTGTGTCACTGCAGCAATGCCTGCCTGAGGCCTTGTTATGTAAAAAATATGGTTAACACTGCTCACGGTCCGCTCTTTGCATCACCCGCGGCCACGCCGCAGTGCTAATTGGACTGGATCACAAGCAATTGGCAAGAACACTTAATAGTCTAATTTATTCACCGAGAGGGAGACCATCAAAGGTACAAAGTCAATTGGGAGCCTCAATTCTGTTTGGGCGTTTGGGAAAAAAAGAAGAAAAAAAGGCAAAATAACAACTCCCATCCTACAGTCTCCCTAGCTAGATGTGCAGTATTGCTGTCCCGTAACATCACCTGTCATTAGTGGGACACGCACAAAACTTGCTCTGGGTAATTTGTCTGGCTCCTCTGAGGGCCCAGTCACCACCCAATGCAGGAGGCAGTGGAACCCTCTCAGATGGAGCAGGACCCAGCCTCCAAGCCTTTTCAAGTACATTTCCCACACCACCAAAGGGTGTTGCCAGCTCTGATGAGAGGGTGAGTTTGTAGAAGCAAGCAGAGCGCAACCAATTTGCAGCAAAACCAGTCATAAGCACCCTCTTAACACCAAGCATCTGGGGAGATGGTGAGCTTTTGGGGTTGGGGGAGATTATCTTGGGGGCAAGAAGGATTAAGAGAGTTTGGCAGCTGGTCACAGCACTGGCATTTAGCAGAGGGGCCAGTGAGGTTTTGTAAGAGGGATGGGGAGGAGGAGGGGTTTTCTGGGTCAGTTGCATGGAAGAGGCATGCAGCCTTTTTCTCTCAGTGTAGTGAGAGGGAAGCAGCCCTCTGCAGCTGCACACTTTGTTAGTACTGATTTGCAAAGACATCTTCACATAACCATAAACACTACAGATGGGAATCTGCTTCTAGGTCAACCCAGTCCATCCACAGTACCACAGCACTTCCATGTACATCTTCAAGCGACTACAGATTTAAATTTGATGGAAGGTTTAATCCCAGGGTTCAGAAAAGAATACTACTATTGCTTAGCTGTTTAATCTGCTAACACGAAGAGCTACGGTCAACGTTAACGTAACATCCCTGGAGACAAAGGATGAACGTGATCCCTATTAGCTGTGCTAAATTGCAAACAGTATGTCCATTAAAAAAACCATCAATATATACAGCAGCCCCACTGAATATTAACATTCTCCAGTAATAACTTGTAATGTGCTAATAACACAGAGGTACTTGTTAATTTATGGTTATAAAACTAAGCTCGGGAAGTTGCGCTTCATCACACGCACAGCATTACAACCTCTGAATTGTCACAGTGCCCAGGTGAGGTGTTCACAGCCCCATCCGAACCGCCTGCAGCTGCACGTAGCAACTGGATGGATACAAACAAACCAGCAACTGGTGTCTCAACCAGAGCAGTGAGGGCTACTCTGTGGGTTTCACGAAAGGCAGGTCAGGTTCTTCTGCAACTCGTATCAAGTGACACTTTATCAGGCATGGTGTAAGCCACTGCCATCCTGGTACTCACCCTAAAAGGCTGGTCCGGTATAAATGGAAAGTAAGGAATAGACGACTGCTCTTCCCCCCATTCTCCGGCTACACAAGAGTTTCTGACAAACTGTCTCTCTGTAAACACAGCTTTCAGTTCTATGGCTACATCCGCAGGAGGATCTTCTGACTCCCCACAAGTCAGGCTGATGCCAAAGCTGCAACACAAACAGAACAGCTCTCCTTCAGCCAGAAAAAAAAAGCAAATAATCCCCAAATGCCGCCAGTCTTACTTCTCAGCTTATTAAAGCCACATAGCGGCACAGGCTGGAAGACAGCTCAGCTCGTTCAGATCTCTCTGAAAGCTCAACAGGGACAAGAACATGGCCATGCAATGTGTGTGTGCACATATCTGCACACAGACGCAGATATATAAGCTCGATATGCTCCTTCGCTCCCAAGTGAAAACGGAATCCCTTGAAGAAATGCCCCCTCTATGGGTCAAAGGAGAATTCGGCATGCTATATTTAAAACGATAAAAATAATCCTTTCCAGAAAGGAGGGATCCGTGAGGATGTATGTGTGTGTCTGTAGGTGCGGGTGGCCGCCCCCCTTCGCCCCCTCCCCGCGCCCGGCGCCCCCGGCACGGGCAGCCCTGCCCAGGTGTTACCTTTCGGGGTTGAGGTCCACTATGCCCATAACTAAGATCTTCTTTCCCGGCCTCATTCCTCCTTTGATGTGCCCACAGAAGGGGACGATCTGCAAAAGGACAGGGGGAAGGTGGCGAGGGGTCAGCTCGGCATCAGCAGCGGCCGGAGCTGAGCGGGGGCGGGGGACAGCAAAGGCGCTGACAAAACACACCACCACCTACCCCACCAAAAACAAACAAACAAACAAACCCACAACAAAACAAAGGTGATTTACCAGGCGAGGGAAGTACACATCAGCCTGCACCGGAGATCCCAGGGAGTTGTTTAAATGCCCGTCCTCTATTTTCTGCAG
>VXBR01002567.1:565771-635008 GCA_013400215.1 Cisticola juncidis | reverse complement strand
CTCACCTGGCGCCTGCAGGTGAAGGTGCCTGGGGAAGGGCCACAGCAGCCCCGCGCCCATCGTGTCAGGGATCGCCTTTATGTCCGTCCTCGGACACCTGGGCGAGGGGGATGTGCCGAGCCGGGCGTCCTGGGTGACAGCCCTCCTCCCGAGGTGGGGACACTGCTCGGCCCCTCCGAAGTGAGCATCCACCCCTCTCCCCTGCGTGCCCCTCTGCTCGGACCCTCGGGGGACTGAGGCCCGAGCGGGGCCGGTGGGCAGAGCTGCGGCCGGGGCTGAGGGGAGTCTCCCCGGGCCCGCAGCCTCCGGCGGGGTGCGGTGCTCGCACACGCCGGCCCGTGCCGGTGAGCTGCCATTGCCAGGCGGTGGCCGTGGTTATGCAACGCGGCGGTGTCTGCGGGTGTGCAGCGCTGCGGGACCGCGGCCACCTCCGGCCCTGCCGGGAATCCCTCTCCTGTCGCACAGCAGGAGTGACTGGACCCGCCAAACGTGCTGTCACGGTCCTTTTGATGAGTTCAGGGTCTTGGGCGAGGGGGGATTGAGGAAGGCTTTCTTATCGTTTCTTTGCCGCTGGGATTTGGTGGCGTGAGCATCCCTTTAGGAACGTGACACAGCAAGTGTGCTCTGCAGGACCTCCCACGGTGCCTTGGCTTTTCGTGCCTCTTGCTCACACACTGGGCTGGGTTGGTGAATGTCTCTGTCCTTCCTCCTCCGAGGCACTGTGGGGATTAATTAAATTAAGTAAAGTGGAGTGGGGGAAACAAAGTCACTGCAATATGTAGGGTTTCAATATGATGGTGTCAGTTGGGAAACGCTTGCAATCAGTAGGTGATGCCATTAGAGAAATCAAGGTACTCAGTGCAAGAACAGATTGTGCAAGTGTTTAGACGCTTGGCTATTTTTTCACTAATGCCCACTAATTTGGGCATGTTTTCCTCTCTGGATGTCCAGCTGGAGATGGCTCATAGAGCTCATGTTTGGAAGTCATATACTGAAGTCATGGCTTCTTCAGGATGTGCTTCTTCAGCACAGCTAGGCACAGAGGCAGTGAGCATCCCTGTGGCCCAGGTCTCGGCATGGGAAAAACCATTGGACTGTTTTCTTCTTGCCAAAACTCCGAATGTCTCATCACCACACAGAAAAGCATATTGGTGGAGACTGAATTTTGTAAAGAGTGCAGTAACATGAACCCATCACACATCAGAAACAGCTGGCTTTACAGTTGTCAGGTGAGTACATCCACAAGTGTACCACAAAGTGGAACTGGAATTACCTTGTTGGGTTTCAGCTCCCGTATGCTGCTCACCTCACCACGATGATGATGCCAGCTGCATTATGTTTTCTTATTCTGTTGGCCCAAGAGAGAACAGAAATCGTCCTAAGCTTTTTTTTTTCTTAAGTTAGTTGTTTGGTGTCACACATTGTCCAAAGAGCTCTTTTCAGAACCCTTTGTCTTCTCTGCTGTACAGAGAGCCACTTTGTTGGATAAAATTAGATTCATTGGACATAAAATCAGGCCAGCCAGTTGTTTGTGCCAAAGCATGATGTTTTATGAAGGGAGAGGCCATCATTATGAATTTGTTTTGTAGCTGGTTGTAAATGAACTTTTTCATTTCAAAATATAATTAAATAGCAAGACTTGTCCATTTGGCTAGCTGCTTTGCCTCGTGCTTGTCTTTTTGGCGTGTTTTCCCAAAACTAGCACAAATGCAGCATTTGTTTTGCTGGCCATGGATTGACTGGAACAATTTATGAAATTTTGATGGAAAAGGACATTCATGAGTTTTTAAAGCTGTGATGGGCTGTGCCTGTCTGTTTCTGTGCCGTGTTATCCTCTTAGCCTGTAACAGTGTGGGAGGACACTGAAATCCTCTGTATACCATGAACAATGTGAGGCAGCCAGAGAGGAGCTCTGCCTCTGGGTGCCACTGTCCTGCCTGCAAGATGGTCACTCCTGCAGTTTCTCCAGGGAAGAAGAGAGATATTCTCCAGCAGAAGATTACCTGCATTGCCCAGCAGTCCATGGAGCAGGATTCCATGTGTGGGCAGGACATTCCATGTCCTCTAACCCATGGAGGGGCTTCCTTGGGACCCAGCTTCCCAAAAGGCTCCCCTGTGCAAAGAGCTGCAGGGTGAGTGCTGCACCTAAGCTCCTCTACTTGCTCTTCTGAAAAAAGAGAGGTCTGAGCCAAATCTGTTCCCTCACCATGTAGTGCTCGTTAAATCATCTGTAGGAAATACCCCCCATTCAGTATTTTAAACAGCTTTCTTGGCAGGGAAGCTCTTGAGTTACCACGCTTAAGGGCCTGAGCTTTCAGACCTTGTGGTAGTAGCTGGAGCAACATGATAAATTTTTGTGCACTGCTGAAATGATGCTGAGGTACAAGCTACCAAACTTGTCTGGTTGACCAAGTGCAAAAAACCTTGTGGACAGGTATTGTCTTCCATTTCTGGGTTTGTACAGCCTTTTGCTCAGTGGGAGCCTGTGACTCTTGAAATGCAGAAAATCATATAAAGATTAAAAAGAAGTGGCATGGCATGAACACCACTTGAGTGCAGTTAATGACATGCCCAGCCCAGCCACCAAAGCCATTGCTGAGAACTGGCAAACCCAGAACTTCATCTTAATCCCAACACCTTGTATCTTGCAGCCACTCCCTTTGATGATTTAAAAAGGTGTATCTAATTCTTAGCTGGCCTTCACTGGCAAGGAATGCAGCACGATTGCAAATTTGGTGTGGTATAATTACCCTGCCTTTCTTGCCCCATTACCACTGACATTGCTCTCCTCATGCCTGGGTTTATAGGCTGACTTGTAGAACCTCTCTGGTTTGTTTTGCTTTTTTAATGACAATGTTGAGAGGATGGGAGGTGTTTTCTGGTTTCATGGAAGCTTCCTTTGGTTTCTGGGTGGCAAGGCACCCCACTCCCCGTTTTTATAAGACTCGGAAAAAGCTGAGTAATACAATAAAGGAGAATGTCTGGGAATAAATGTGATTCAGTGGTTGGAGCCAAGTGTTTAATAGTTCAGAGGAAATACTCCTTTTTCGAATTACACCTGAATGGCAGTGCTGATAAACAATTATTTGGGTTGTATGGCAAGAGTTTTTTTTACCTGTGTAGCTTTGCCACTGCAAATCCTCAGTTAGAGGCATTTTTCAGGTGTAAATTTACCCTCGGTGTGGTGTTCAAGGCAGGAGTTGGCAGAGAATGGTACTGAGAATTACAGGGGGTTGGAAGGGGCAGGGGGCTGCAGAGCAGAGCAGAGCAGGAGATGCTGTACATGCCCTCTGCATGGCTTCAAAGCATTCTGCGGATGGGTTCCTCTGGCGCTGTGCGCCGAGGCGAAAGCGCGGAGCGCCGTGTTCTGGTGGAGATGTCCCTGAGCCTGCCCTCCCACGCTCACCCGTGGGAAAGGCCAGTGACACTTATCAGTACAGACAGCACGGAGGGAGTGTTCAGCAGCCTGTGTACTTTCACAGCCTTGTGCTCTCACATCCCAGGGATTGGAGGAGGGAACACAGGGTCAGGAGCACAGCACCCCTCTCTTGACGTTTATTTCATGTGGCTTCGCTGCTTCTTGTTGCCCTCTGGATTACTGGGTCAAGGGTTTTGCCCTCAGGGTTCGAGCTCTGTCTGTGTGTGAACCCCCTGGAGAAGTTGGTTTTCTGAGGCTCCCAGCAGCAGGTTGTGTAAAATGGTGTTTAAGGAATGGTCTTGGTGGCTGAGTCCCTTGGTCACACACAGAACTGCTGCACACCTGGTGCATAACAGAAATATCTGTCTTGAAGGCTGCTTACTGAAGTTTGCCCCAGGATCTGAGGGCATGTACATAAATGCACATCAGATGCAGTGGAAGCCACCTCCAGCTCACTGCTTGCCTCTCCTTATAGCAAACAGGGCACCAAACTGCACCCACAGCCCCCTCTGTCCCCTGGACCAGCTGTGGGTGCTGGGTGGGAGGAAGGAGCTGGCTGGGGAAGAAGAAGAACAGGGAGGTCACCATGAAGACACAACATTTTTTACCTGCCTCTTTCCCTCTGGCTCCTGCACTGCCAATTTCAGGTGAGTTGTGGTTCCCACATCCAAGAGGCAGGCAGGAGAGTTTCCCAGCTGTGCCCATGCCACACAGAAGGCAGAGAGAGCCAGAGCTTGGGCAGCGCCTCTGCTCTGCCACCCTGCCCTTCCCCATGGGTGCAGAGACCCATCTCTGCCCTCCTTCTGGGGGCAGCAGCGCCTGAGGCTGTTTCTGCTCTCTTTCTACAGTGGAAAGAGCTGTGGATGGACACACTGCTGGGGAAAGCTGGGGGGTGCTCCAGGCACAGCTCCCCAGCTGGGAAGGGGTATCCCTGTGGCTGCAGCAGGTCTTGGGTAGAGCTGCCTGACTAGACAGAGGAGATGGCTTGGAGCTCAGCTCACTCCATGTCCATTCCTGGTGCACAGGACACCACAAGGAGCCAAGAGAGCCTGGGTGACCCACCTGGAGTTGAGCTGCCTCCGTATCATTGAGTTTCTCTGCTCTGGGCTGTCACTGAGTGCTGGTGCTCCAGCCGAGCAGTAGAGGCATCACTGCACACCTTCTCCCACTCCTCTCTTTCCCCGTGGAGTCCAGCCAGTGCTGAGAGCCTGCAGAAACTGTTGGAGGCCAGCAGGGATGACAGTGGGAGACTTTCAGCTGCCTCTGGCTGTGCTGTGGTGCAGGGATGTGCAGCCAGTGGAGTGAGCTTGTGTGGGAGGGAGGGAAGGGGAGTCCCACAGTGCCAGTCAGGGAGATGGAGAGGTCTGGGGAGCCACCAGCAGCACTGGTATGTGCTCGCTGGCAGTACTGGGAGAAAACCTGTCCTGCAGGACAGGGAGCCTGGGAGCACAGAGTCCCAGCTCTGCCGTGCTCAGTCTGCCAGTGCCAGGTGCCAATTCACCAGCGGCCCTTTCTGCTGAGGGGCTGCTCTTCCAAAGGCAATAAAATCCTACCTCCTTCTGCCTTTCTGCTTTTCTCAGAGTTCTGTGACTCTGTTGCTGCAGGTGCTGATTTGTGTTCATCAGCTGAAGCGCTGTGACTCCTTCTCCCCTCTGCCTCCAAGTTGATGCCCACAATAAAATGCTCTTTCCTCTCTTCTGACTGCATTGCCACAGGATTTTCTGGGGTGGGGAGCTGTTGTCTGGGGATGAATCTTGAGGCAGGATTGAATTTGGGATCGTTCCTTGTCCCAGCATCCTTCCTAACAGACAGCCGGTCTGAGCTGAGGTGCTTTAGGAGACAAACCAAAGCAGAGTATCCCACCCAAGTGTGGAGGGTGAGGGACTTGTGGAGGTGTTCTGGTCCAACATCTGCCCCAGTAGGATTCCCTAGAGCAGGCTGGCCAGGACTGTGTCCTGGTGGGTTTAGGGAATCCCCTTAGAGCAGGACCACTTGATCAGAGTGAGGGTGGGACATAGGCAGGGCATGGTGCCAGGAAGGGCTGTTACAGATCAGACAACCTGGGGGGTCGAAACCCAATGAATTATGTGGTGAATGGTTGAAATGACATGTTAGATTCCTGTATACAAAGGGGATGGAGCCTCTGTTTGCCAGCGTTTTCTGTTTGCTTTCCTAATGAGCTCATAAAATATAGTTGAATTTCTGAAGCACCTTGTATTGCAAAAATGAGGTATCCAAACATACCATGGCACTGCTCAGTTCAGAAGAGGCTTCCTGTAGCTTTTCACTGTCTGCAGGACAGGGTGGGGGCTGTTCACTATTTTGAAAAACTCTACAGGGAATGTTCTTCACCTGTAATTTTTAAAAACCTGCCTTGATGTTCTTGTTTTTAAAGTACTTTCTGCAAATGAAATGTGGAACCTAGGAATCTCATCTTTACATTTTAGTTGGTGGCAGTTCAAGTTATATGCAGAGCAAATTCTGAACTTAGTCATTTGTGGGCAGTGCAGTCCCTGCTGGACTCCCTGGGTGCCACTGGTTTATCCAAAGTGGTTTGCTGGTTTTGGTGCTTTGGGAGCAGAGCCTGCATCTGACTGAGCCCCAAACATCTGCAGGTGCAGTGTGAGACTCACAACTTCTTTCTATCATCCAACAATGCTTTCAGAAGGCCCCATTCAGTCAGCACATCAGCCCAGGCTGGGAAGAAGGCCATTCCTGTGAGGAAAAGGAGAGATGGGAACTGCTCTGAGTGCCGGATCCAGCCAGGTTTCCCAGCCTGTGCACATGGGTTTGAGGTTCTGCATTGCCACCCAGCACTTGTTGCAGTCTGAACTCCTCTTCCTGTCTGGGTCGTGTGAGGTACCCTCCACGAGCAGCACTTTGCTCTTACAGGCATCCTGCTGTGCATTGCAGCAGTTCAGAGCTAAATAATTTAGCTAGGAAGAATGTTTTCTACATGACTTAGAAAATGGAGGAGAGGAGGAATATTGCAACAGCAAACTGCTGGGTGGACAAATACATTCTGCCTCTCAGTTCCTGAGTATTGCTGTTTGCCACTTTTGTTTCAAAACTTCTTTCTCTCCCATAATTATCTTCAAAAGAGAAATCTGATCCAAAACATTTCCCTTTTTTTAAAAAAAAAGGTTTTTTTTTTAGGGTGGTTCATTGATTTCCATTTTTAATAATAAAAGTTAATAAACAAAAGAAAAAAGCCCCACAGCGATGTATTACCTAGTATTTAAAACAGAATGTTCATATGTGCCGCAGCACACTTCATCTGTGGACATCAAAGTGTCTCACACAGGTCGTAATCCTCATTTCAAAGATGAGGAAACAGAGGTGCTGAGAGAGAAAGTGGCTCAGCAGGTCAGCGACAAAGCAGGGCAAGAGTCCCCTGAGCCTGTACTGCAGGCAGAGGTGAGGGAGCAGAGGAGAACAAACCTGTCCCCACCTAACCAGGACAGCTGAGTCCCAAGTGCAGTGAAGGCATGGTGACACTGCAGAGAGAGCACCAAACCATGCCACAAGCCATAGAGCCAGAAAAGCCTGGTTCCTTCCAATTTTGTGTCTAGTCCAGTAGTCCAGGGTGCTCTCCTGTTAGCCTTTGATGTCACAATAATGGGGTTCCACTTGTCTTCTCACTTGTTCTCTCACCAAGGGCGCTGGGAGAATCTGGCTTCTCAGCTTTGTTTTCAGTTCTCAGTCCTCTTTTCCCAAAACTTTGGGGTATTTGGGAATTTTTGAGCCTTTCTGTTGATCACTGAGGCAGTGGAGTCACAAAAAACACATCCTTGCACGTACACACAGGCAAGTGTGTCATGGCATTGCAATTGGGGGTTGCTTTATCCCGTGGAACTACTCAATCAGCACTTTAATGCTGCAGATCTGTGGCTTTGAACATTTTCTACTCTGTAACAGAGTTCTGGAAGTGAATGGAGGGTGGCACAGTAAGGATGTTCACAACATTGGCCCAGTAACCACTTATGGGAAAATGTTTCCCAAGGGGAGAGACAAAATTGGACTTCCAGCTCTGTAGCTTCCACTTCTTCAAACCCTGAGAGGCTCACAACGCAGTAAGGCTCATTCATTTGATGAATAACCCGAGTGAGCAGGCTTCTTCATGCCTGCAGCCATGCCCCCTTGGGTCATGGTCCTCTCACATCTTGTTACCCAGAGAGGGAGAGGTTCAGTGGGAATTTTGATGGGGAGGTCTAACGTAGCAGGTTGTACAGCTGTCCTGATTGGCAAACTCTGGAAATACTCTGGGGGGCTGTTCAGCGCCCTTGATGGTAAATTAAAACCTGCTGATAGGAGGTTGGTTTCCTCAATTTTAACAGACCTGTTAAAGGTAGGCCATGGGTGCCACAGGTCTGCTGGCCAAAATCTGGAGGCACTTGCTCTAAAGAACACCCCTGGTGTGTTAGGAGTGCTTCTAGTAGTTCAGAAGAGAGCATCGTGCTCTCTGAGGACTGGATGGCAGCTGCTGGATGAGTGGCATGAGTTTCATGGTGTGATATGGCCCTAAGTTAATTAAAGGTCTTGGAGTGCTCTCCATAAAGGGATTTGCCTCTGAAACATAGATGCAATTTGGGAGATTATCCCACTCTACTCATATCGTAGGAAGCAGCAAAATCATTAGGAGTTTACAAGTGAAAGTAAATTTGCTAAACAGAATTTTTTCTCCCTGCAGGTGCTGTGAGTGACACTTCCAGTGGGTGCTGCAGTGGGTGGGATCCCTGTGTGTCTGGTTACTCCTGGCAGGAGGATTTACCGGCAGGGGAAGGCCCTCACCCATTAGCTTCTACTCCACTGGTTATCTTCTGAATGTTTGACATCCTCAAGTGCTTTAGTAACCTTCTTCCCTTAATACCAAGACTTTTTGCTGATTATCAGTGTGTTCCTTGGACTAATAAGGATTTACTGGCTGTTGCTCAAAAATTTGGACAATATACACAAATGGTGGTCAAGGAGGGATACATGAAGATGCCTCTCCTTCACACCTTGCCAGAAGAATATTCTTTTTACTGGGCTAGGTGGCCTTGGTCCTCCATCTCTTCTGTGTCATGAACCTAACATTCCTCACTGGCTGCCCAGTGGTCTGAGGTCAAGATGAGCCAAGACATCTTTCCTTCCCTCCAGCCAGTGTGGGTGCTTTGAAGGATGTGCTGGGTTGATCTCAGCCTGAAGGTGTGACATTTCCATGTCTGCCTTGCCTTTGGTGAGTGTCACAGTGCCCTTGGTTGATGCACTGAATTTGACAGTGCATCATGACAACATGAGAGATAAAGCAAGGAACAGTCCTCCTTTGTTCTCATGTACCAGTGGGATTCAAAATCCAGCTGGAAGAGGCAGGAGGTGCATTTTCTTAGTGCTTTGTGCCGGCCATTGTAGGTGTTAATTGCAATTACCCAGCAATTATGGTACCTCATGTTGGAGGTGTAGGTGAGAAGCTGGGGTTTGGGTATTTCCCTGCTAGATCCAGGCGCACAGAAGGGAGGTGCAGGAGTTTCTGTCACCACACCTAAACCTTTTGTCAGTTTGGGCCAGAGCGCCCAGGGTGATTAATTGTTAATGATGGAGGAGCTGTATTGTTTGTCCACTGAGTAAGTAGAGCATATTTTCCAGCTGTTTCCTCCTCCAAGTCTCTCCCAGCTCCTTCCAACTTCCCCACATCACTCTGTTTCCCTAATCTCCCCATCTTTTCTGTGGCTTTCTTCTGCTGTTTAAGCTCTGGTGGGCAATTCCCAGGGTGACAGAGGGCTTTCCAAGGGCAACCTGAATGTCCCAAAATCATCTGTGTCAAAAAGTGATGGTTTTGCCTTTTTGCAATGATCACATTTAATTATTGGTTAAATATCGAGGTCAGCAGCCACTCCTATCCATAAAGAAGTGCTCTGCCTTTTAAACAAGTGGAGCTGGAGGGCAAGGGCATTTAATGATCAAACCATCTGCAGAAGAATTGACCTTTCCATTTGTCCTTCAAAGCCAAGATTGCCGTGTTTTCCCAGAACCTGTGACCTATACAGCAAGTTGATGCCCTGTTAGGGTGGCTGGTGAGGAGGTGCCCATGTTTACTGCCACCTGTTTCAGAAACTGCCTTGGTTTCAGCATCCCTATGGAAAACATTTCAGTCATTCCATCAGGGCTTTCCAAAAGCAGGAATGCTGCATGATGGGACACGCCAAAACCCATTCTGAAAGTCATGCACCAGTTAAATGGACAGACCCTGAGGGCACTCTGAATCAATGTGTAATAACAGTGGTGCTGTATGAAGATTCCATTCCATCAGAGCGGCTCTGTGACATTGATTTGTCACCCAGAGAATAATTGGGAAGCTTCTCTGTCTGTAAATCCACTTCCTAACCAGGCAGACTTTTACAGCATGAAAGTGTCTGTGTGATATTAGTTCTAGTTTCTTCCATGTGTTCTGACAGGGGTATGTATCTAGGCCTCTTTGCTGAGAGTACATTTCCCTTAGAAATGTTTTGGTGGTTTTTTTTTTTTTTCTGGAAGAGCTTTACTTGGAGAAAAAAAGTTAATATTAATTACAGTTTTATGATATTTAAATATTAGAGTCTTTTCCTTGCAAAGGTTTTTTTGTAGCATAAAAACAAATGGGCAGGGTTCTGGGAATCAGTTGAAATTATGTTAGCAAGACCATGGGTTTTGTTCATATGTTGGGAAAGCCAGTGCTGCCATTGAATATAACTCTAAACAAAAATAAGCTGAGTAGTGCTTTTCACTCACAGGCCGCCCAATTGAGAAATGTTCTCACCATCACCATATCAACAAGGACTCAACTGTGAGAGACTCATCTCACCATCTTCAGCTGTCCAAATTCAGCACCATCAACCTGACACTGAGGCTCTCTGTATAAAGGAATTTAGGATGGAACGAACCATCAGAGTTCCTGTGGAAACATGAGGTCTACAATTATCAGTTTCTATCTACAGGGTTTTAAGGGAGTCCAGAACTGCCACTTACTGTGTAAATACCCAGTATCAGCCCAGACAAATCCTGTGTTTGACCCCTGAGTTACTCCAGACTCCCAGTCTTACCTCCCACTCACCTGGGTGCAGTGCACACTGTATGTGCACAGCACCAGCCCCTGCTCAGCCTGTCTTAATTAATAACAGCTTTATTATCTGATAGGGACCAACAGAATGTAACCTGTCACACAGAAGGCTCCTGCCCTGAGGATGTTTCCCTGTGGACAGATGGCAAGCAGAAAATATGCCAGAAATCCCCTCCCTCAGAAAATTCCCTTTCAGGCTTTGCTGGCTGGCGTGGGTGCCAGATAGAGAAGAAGTCTTCAAAGCTAAGGCAGCATGGAAAACCTGCAAGGGAAAACCATGAAACCAAACAAGGGGGGAAAGACCCAAGCAATTCGTGTTCTCCAGCGAGGGTTTCATTGCAGCCCATTGCTCTCCCCCTTTGCTTGGCACTGGAGCTGCACACCACGTCGGAGAGCAGCTCTGCCCAGGGAGATGAGCATCCCCACAGGCAGGGCCAGGGGTGGGAGGCAGCACGTACCGAGCTCAATTTTACAGAGTCGAGGCAGATTTCAGCAGCAGAAGTCACCACTGGTATGAGGTCGGTGGGGACGTCGGTGGCAGAGGCCGTAATTAAACCCCTGGCATTGTGGCTGGAGGCACAGTCATGTCCTGCTTCGTCTGAAGCAGTTCTGCTGTGACACAGCAGAAGCCTTTACGTAACCAGGCCAGATTTTCACTTTGGGAGCAACAGTTTTGGAAGAGCTGCAGAAGCTGCGGGCGGGATTTGTCGCTGCTTCTGAGCGGGGGGGGGCGGGCGCGCTTGTGTCGCCTCCTGTCTCGCACCTCTCGCTGGGTGACGAGGGTGTCAGGGAGTGACAGCGGGTCCTGCAGATGACTGCCAGGCTTCCCTTTGCATCCCTGTTTCTGTTGGGATAGCAGAGGTTTGTACTGGCATGTGAGACATTTTCTTATTGCTCCCCACAACCGCAGTCGCATTTCAGAAGCGTTTTGGCACGCTGCCCCGCTGGCAGCCCACGATGGCAGCAGCAGCTTCCCAGGCTGAAATGTTTTTGTTGCAATGCATCGGCCCATCTCTATTATCCCACAAGCTTTTTCCTTTCCCCCTCATCTGCTCTGGCCATATCAGGAGATATGAACCTTTTTTCAGGGAGTCTTGAATCTTTTTCAGCGTTTGGAGTGAACCTGAATGAACACTTGTTAGGTAAAAAAGCTTAATTGGAAAGACTTGGTGTGTTTCTTGGCTTGTTGTTCTGGGTGACACCAACTCTTGCAGAAACAGTATTACAACAGTGGTAGTGCAGCAATACACTTACAATGGCTTGATGCATGTAAACACGATTGTTTGAAGGGGGAAGAATCCTACTGACATGCCTGCCCACTCCTGATGTGGTCATTGCCTATCCCCATGAGCGTGCTTTCCTTGTAGACACACTCACCCAGTGGTTTTCTGGAGAATAGAGGCTTAAAACTGATAGGCATTTTCTAACAATGCTTAAAGCTGTGGGATAATTAAAGTCAAATACTTTAATTCATCTGTTCCCTTTTTCAAGTAAAACCATTCAGCCAGAGTAAGAACAATAGATGACTCCCAGTGAGTTCATCAGCTGTAAATCCAGGGTGTAAAATAAAACAAACACATCATAAAACTTCTCCATTGTTTTTTTATCCACCTGTTCTTTAGACTGTTCATCTCTTTTGGAAAGCTTATGGGTTCAAGACTTTAAAATCATGGGTTATACATGAGGAGTAAGTGTGATATGCAGGCAGAGGACACTGGGGTCTTGATTTGAAGCAGGGGTGGGAAATGTCAGTGTCCTTGGTGAGGAATGAAGCAAGCCAGAGAGCTGGGGGGACCTGCATGGTCCGGGGGATCACTGCTCAAGTTCAGGGCACTTATGCAGACATTTGCCTGTAATCATCTGTTTAAACACAGATCCAAAGATCTTAAATACGTGCCCAAACCTAAAACTCTAAACCTGTCACCTCAAGATGTGCCTGTGTGCTTTTCTGAGCCAAAGCCTGCAGAGTGAGGTGAGTTTGCTGAGAGCATTGCTGGGACACAATCTCACAATGACTGGGACCAGCGGGGCAGAGCTGGAGCCTTTTGTAGGAACTCTACCACTGTCAGAGTCTGCAGAAGCCACAGTCTCCAATTAACATCTTTAATCTTATTATCTCAAGGCTTTTATCTTCACATTTTCTTGTCTGTTTGTTTGTTTTCTTTAAATTCGTTTACATATACCGAACTGAAAGTTTTTCTGGAAATGCTGGTATGGCTTTTAACTGCAAGAGTGATTCACAGAGAATAATTAATTCCAAGATCTTGGCATCTCTTTTCCTTGTAAAAAAAAAGGTGGTGGATATTCTGTGATTTTCTTGAAAGATTTTTCCCCCTGAATGTGCATGTTTACACTCACACCCACACAGACTCACACACATTTGCAAATGCAGACACCTCCCTCTTCTTTGGGAGCTTTTAAGTTCTGAAGCAGCACAGATCTGACCTGTACAACTAACCCCTTCTGTATGCATCTCCTTTATTTATGTCTAAAAGCAAGACAGAGCTTATGAGGTTGGTGGGGCTCATTCTGTAGGTTTTTGTCCACACTTTAAACTTCCTGAGCTTCCTGCACTGAGCAGGCACATGCAAACAGCAAGGAAGATCTGTGCCCGTGCTAACTCCTGCAGGAGTGGTGATTTCAGGCTCCACCTGGGA
Organism: Cisticola juncidis; assembly: GCA_013400215.1. NCBI lineage: Eukaryota > Metazoa > Chordata > Aves > Passeriformes > Cisticolidae > Cisticola > Cisticola juncidis. The sequence goes on along the minus strand of VXBR01002567.1, from coordinate 621,858 downwards.
GCCTGCTGCTTGGCCTGGGTCAAACCAGGCATTTTTCTAAGGAATTAAACAGCACTGATTGTCTCCCAGTGGCCAGGATTGCTCCTCAGCGTTGTCTAATTGATGAGGTATTGCTGTTGATGTAAAGGTTATAACTTACTGTCATTTTACTATCTATTAGCAGCAAAAGGAGTGAGTTCTAGCTCAGACTTCGTAAGTCCTCAGGAGAATTCTTAGGCAATAAATTAAGCCTGGACCTTGCAAGTGAGGAAAACAAGCTCATACAGAGCATAAGGGGTAGGATTTCCCCATTGGCACAATAAATGGAGTCTCTCATGAAACTTGGAGTGGCTCCTCACTATAAACATCAGCAATACTTGAACTATTTGCTTATTAGAGCTTGCAATTTCATTTGAAATTTAGGCACCTAAAGAAAAAACCAAGGTGCTAAACACCTTTGAAGAGTAAGAGCTTATTTTTTTCCCTTGTTCTGAAAAAATAGTCGCTTATGCAATGCCAGCATTCCTGTAGCTTAGCACCTTCCAGAACTGTTTCAGAAGTTGAAAGCTATGATGCTGCTTTTTAATCACCGTCACAGCATGACAAAAATCCTACTTACTTTGTAGTGATGGTCATATCATTGCAGTACTGACAGCTCCCTTGGGACCTGTGCAAGGTAGCAAGAAGGCTGGAGGTGAGCTGGGTTCAGCTCAGTAAATCCAGGGAGCCCACAGCAGAGTACAGAGTCACTCTGTAATTATACTCCAGGTTTTTTTCTGCCTTGTCTATGAAGAAGAGTCTCTGGAATAGGAGAGCTTTTAAAAATTCAGGGAGGACCAAGATTATTATAACTAGCTATAACAACTCTTGGCTCTTTGAGGGCATTTATTCAAATGTCTCCTTGCTCTTCACAAAGAGAGATAAATGTAATTATCACAGTTTTAAAGTGGGGAAAGATGAGGCTTAATTAACTACTCATGGATATACAGCAAATGAGTGTCAGAGATGGGAACAGAAACCAGTTTTCCTGACTTCCTCTGGCACCTGAATCCCAGTGCCACCTCTATCAGGTACACACCACAGTGGGAAAAGCAAGACAAAAGCACCACTGGGTCAAAGCTGAGACCACAGACAGTCCCAAGTCCAGCTGAAGTGTCCCTGGGATACACCTGGTGCCTGTGGTCTGGCATTTAGTGTGGAACCTGCACGTTGTATGTGTGAGAGACCAGTTTGATTGTCAGAGTGTTGTCCTCCCAGTAATCCCAAAGTTTGCTTGTGGGAAAGAGTTACCTGCTGAGGCATGGCCCACCTGGCTGCTCTCTGCTGTTCCAGCACTCCATCTGTGCTCACCAGGGACTCCTGGCTTTATCCAAGTCATGGTTTAGGATGCAGCCATGGTGATACACACCCTACACCATCCACTGAGGCTTCTTGGTTTCCAGCCTCTGTCGCTTATTTTTAATGGCAGGAATGCTCCTGCAGGCTCAGGCAGGGCCTGTGGCCGCTGAGCCGTGCACTGGAAGACTCCTTGTTCCAGAAAACCAAGCCACAGCCTGGAAGAAGAGGCTGTGCTGGGAGGTGCAGAGATGAGATAAGGCGCCTTATTCCTCAAAGGCAGCATTCAGCCCTTGTTTTCCCAAAAGGCTGATGATGGAGAAGGACAGCTTTAAAGCATTCTGTTTTGAATAGCCAAAGCATAGGGAGGGATGTCTCCTTCACCACTCTTGCTGATTTTGGGGCAGGAATATTCAAACTCTTTTTCCTCAGTGCCTGCACAGCCTGGGTGCTGTGTCTTCCTGAGGCACTGCCAGCTGTCATAACAGCTCTGGAAGTCAAGGTGCTCACGGCATCTCCACAGGCTCTCCAGAGGTTTATGCACCTGTTTGTCTTAGGCTTTTCTTTTCCTGAGGTTGTGATAGAAGTTGTCTCAGCAGATGAGAAGAATTCATTGTCACACAACTGAGATCACTTTCCTGTTGGGGTCAAAATGTAACCTAGAGCTTTCAGATTCCACCCGCTGTGGCTTCCTGAGCACACTGCTGTGTGTCTGCAGCCATTTATCCTATTTCAGGAGGCAAATCAAGTTAAAATGCTCAGAACAAGGTTTGTTTTCTGGCTTTTACTCATGACTTATTACATTGCAGCAGTGAGGCTTTCAATACAAGGAGGTATTTCTACTCCAGGCTGAAATAACAGGGTTTAGCACAGCCAGCAGGTGCCTTGCTGCTCACAGCCTGGGCAATACCTGCTTTTGCTGAGAGTGGAAGTAGACACAACTGTGGCAAAGGGGTGACTTTGATGGCAGAAGGAAGCCTGTAAATGGGAATAATAGCTTTTACTTCCAGCCACAATCAGAAGACCTGTTTCGCTCAGCTTCCTACAGGGCAGTGTTATTTTTATCCCACTAAAGTTTAAGGGCAAGCAAAGAAACTTTTGAAAATTGCTGTCTTAACTTGGTTGAGTCAAAGCAGTCACTGACCACTGGATGCTACATGCAAATGCACGTATGTACATGTATGAATCTTCTAGTGAAGGTTTTCCAATGTGGCTTTACATTCAGGGCTTTCAGGTCAGATGGCACTTAAAGATACTCAAGTTATTGAAGAGAGAAGTGGAGACTGACTCAGTGTTCAAGTGGCAGCCTGATCCATCACCCAGGTACTTTCTTCCAAGGAGAAAATTCAAATTCATTAAATTAAAATGTCATTAAAGTGGTTATTTATGAGAAACAACCTGAAGACTGGAGGGTGGGAGGAGGGAGGGAGAGAGGAGCAGCAGCAGGCATCACCTGAAGGTGCTGTGGGTGGAGATACTGCTGCAGTTCTCCTGCATCCCCTCCCACTGTGCAGATGTCAACAGCTGTAAAAGGAGCCCTGGGTGTGGCAGAGGTTTTGCTGTCATTGCTGATTCCAGAAGCTATTCTGGAATGCCACCTGCTGGCATTTTTCCTGTTAACTACCCGAGAGATGAGCTGTTGTGTGGTCACATCCCAAGCCTGGAAACAAAGAGACAAAGTTGACCTTTTCAGTCCTTTTCAGTGAATGTCCTTCTTGGTTTTTTTTTTGGAGAGAGGTTGCCCTGAGGCCCTGTGAAAAGTCCAGTTATGTAAGGGGGAGGCACTTGTTATGTGGGACTGGGAAAGGGGATGTCGATGCCAAAAGGAGTGATGAGAATGGATGTGGGTGAAAGAAACAAGGAAAAAAGTGAAACAAGAGAAAAAAAAGTCTGCAGGCACTAGTGAGGGATAAATGAGGTCTTCCATCAGGCATCAGTTTAGGTGGCTCTTAAAAAGGAGCGTTTAAATCCATGGTTTTGCCTTTTCCATCAAAGTTTATATGGCAGTGATTAAAAAAAAATCTTTTTAGTTTTTAGCTGAAACACATTACATTGGGAAGGAGGCACAGTTTCTGACTGCTCTGCTTTTTGGCACCAACACCAAAATCTGCAGTGCTGATGTTTACAATCCCTGACAGTCCCGACAGCCAGACCAAAGCAAAGAACAAAGGCCTGTAGTGGTCAGTGGCCCTCATTCACACAGCAGGCAGAGCTCTGCGTGCTGCTGCTGCATGCAATGGGAATAACCCTCCCAAATGCCATTCTCCTCATGGACACACGGTCCTGCTGCTCCTCCAGATTCCCTCCTCTGACCTGCTGCAACTTTGAGGTTCCAGTGGAAAAAACTCCAACAAACTCCCAAAGCACCCAGAGGGTCCCAAGTGCTCTGAGCAGCCTCAGTGGGGACATCCACCCAAAACCCTACCCAGCAGATTTATTTGTGTCCAGCCCTGGGCTGCCTTGCAGGCAGGTTGGTCTCTGGTTTTGCTGTCTGGTGAGAGCACAGCCTGTGCTGGGTCTCCTTGTCCCCATTTGTGGGACAATACTGCTCCCTGACACAGATAAGTGCTGCTCATACTTTTCCATTTCTTGTCGCTCAGGCAACAGTCTCCTCCAGGGTTTTTTCAACAGAAGGTCCTCCCATTACATTTGTTATATATATATATATATATATTACTATAGTCCTCTTCTGTTCTCAGGAGGGTCTCACAGATTTCCTTTTAGTAAGTGCTGTGAATCAAATGGTTTCTCTGAAAATCACTCTGTTGAATGATGGTGAAATCTTGCTGTCTGTGACTGCCATGGATGAGTGGTTTTGAGCAACAACCTCCTGCCTTATCCAAGACACAAAGATCCCTAGAGAGTCTAGCTGGGAGGCCTTGGCTTCACACTCATACTTCTGGAATATCTGAGCTCTTTTCCAAGCTTTTATTTTAAGAGACCCACTGGTCTCCTCTGGGCATAAATCTGATTCTCACTGGTGGCTGGGAGGGCAGAAATGTAACTGAGCAGAACTGTTCTGCTGCTGTGCATCCAATGGTCTGAGTAAACCATCCATACCTGCACACACCCTGCTGGCATCTCTGAAAAGCCTCCTGCTCATGGTCAGGTAAGGGAGGCTGCTGGGACTTTGAGGGGTTTTGTTTGGTTTTACGTATTTATTTCCTTTTATTTTGGATATAGAAGTTGATATATAAAAGATTTATCTGGCATGTGGAGCTTCTCCAGTATGGTGTACTTAGGATGTGAACACAGCATGACGGCTTTTAATATTTGGAGTTTTATGGAGTGATCATGATGCCTCCTCCCCCAGCAAAGCTGAAATTCTCTTCCTTCAGACACTTTCACTTTCTGTTGTAAGGCATGTTGCAGAAGCAAGCTTTCCCTTCTGTGCCATATCACCTCGGGCTCTCCTTTCAGGTGAACACTGCCAAGTGACAGATGTGCCTCTGCAGAGCACTCACATGCCTTGAGAGCACATCTCTGGCTCAGTAGCTTCCTCTGATTGGGAAAGTGCTCTTTTCATGGGCAGTAAAATACAAGGAGATTTACAGCCTCCACTGACACAATGTGATCCAGCCATGGCAGTCCTTTCATCCTAATGAATGATGGATCTTGTTATTAGTCTGTTTTGCTGCTGTAACAGGTAGCTTTGATCTACACTTGCCACAAAGGATGAACGTGTCAGGAATGATAACCCAGGAGCTGTTGTGGTTCAAACCCACTTAAGAAAAACTGCCCTGCATGGGAAGTGTGGAAAAAAAGCCAAAGGAGAAACCCCAAACCTTTGCTGTTTGAGTTTGCTCTTTTCAGTGCATACTTCCTAATTTTTGAAAGTGAAATTCCTGTGTTCTGCTCCTCACATTGTTGAGTTCTGTGTGGAAATATCTGTGGTCAGAGCGAGTCTTTCAGCAATTGGCACCAGCCCTGGTTCTCCTTGATTCACAGCAGGTGACTTTTCCAAAGTGGGTCTTAGGACTGCTGGTGTTTTAACACAGGAGCTTTGCAGGGCCATGTGGCAGACAGGCAGATTATGTAGCCTATAAATAACCTCTTTTCCAGTAATAACCAGTGTCTTAAAAAAAAAAATACACTTGGTGAGAATGATCCTGTGTTTATCTGTAGGACCTGACTCTGTCACTTGTACAAACTTCCAAACAAAATGAGTCGTGATATGCCTCATCTTGTGCCTGAGCTTCCAAAACTGATGAGAGAGGGGTGGGGACTGACTGTGGGACTGCCAAAGCCCTGTGCTGATGGTGCTTTCACACTTTTGGAAGCTGTGATGCAGGGGAAAAGGATTTTATCCCATTATCTGGAGAGCTGATAGTTCAGCTGGCTTCCCAGGCATGACAGTGAGCTCAGAGTGATGGCACTGCTGAGGCTTTGTGGATTCTGACTGCAGACAAGCCTCGACAGAATAACCAGATTAAAAGTGCTAACACCTTGAGTTTTGCTTAAAAATTAATTAGTAGGAAGGAGGAAAGGGAGGAAGGGCGGGCACTGCTTTGATGACTGAATTGCAGAAAGTAGCACCATGATAACCCTGAAGGGTGTTTGGGCCTAAGACAACATAAGGCTTGGAAATATGTGGAAAATATGTTAAGAGGCACCTCTCCAATGTGCACAGGGTTTGGATTCTTACTTGCTTTTTCTGACACTTGTGGGAGCTCAGTCCTCATCAATCTGCTGCTAATCGTTTTTGAAAGAGGTGGCTGATCTTGCTGCTGACCTTTCTGGATGCTTCTGGTGTTCTGAGGTTTAGACTGCATGTTAGAAAACATTTCTTCACTGAAAGCATTGCCCAGCCCTGGCATAGCCTGCCCAGAGCAGTGGTGGAGTCACCATTCCTGGATGTATTTAAAAGATGTGTACTTGGAAACATGGTTTAGTGCTGGGTTAACATTTGGACTCTCTGATTTTAGAGGACTTTTCCAGCCTAAACAATTGTAATATTCTGCATTGCCCAAGGAAAGGATTCCAGTCCCTCCAAAGAGCAAGCCAAAGGACAAAATAAGGCATCTCAGGTCCAAAATATAATTTAGGCCAAATCACCAGCAGCACTGGGGGTGCTCTGGGGGTGGCTCCTCATCTGCATCTGCAGGAGCAGGCAGGCCTCCAGTGGAGGGCGGCAGGGCCTGGAAACATTTGTGTGTTGAAAAGTGTTGCCCTGGTTTTTCTGAGATTTTTCAAAGCCTTCTATTTGCTTATAAAATGGAGTCAGTTCTTTAGCTACTGTACGATATTAAGGGTCAGTTTTTCACTTTCTCACACTTTGGAATATAAACAACCTTTCTTGTTTTTGTTCACTGTCCTTTGCTTACATATTTCTAGCCTGAAGATAATGTTGGTCTGGCCAGTGGGGTGAAGGGGTAGTAACCCCAGAAGCCAATCCACTACCAGACCCACAAAATGATAAAATTCTCAGAAAAACCAGGGCAACAGAAAAAGGCTTCTGTGAGAAACTGCATTTCACCTTCTTGAGATGTAAAGCCCTTGTGTTCAGCTGGCTTTCCATGGACATAGCTGCTCTCCAGCTTGAAGGAATAAAAAACTCCTGCTGCATGACTGGGGAGGCTGCAAGGTGAGGATCTGCACAGATGGGTATGCAAGAACACATCTTCAGTAATGTGCACTTACTGCAGGCAAAAATTACACCACTGTTTGCAGTTATGGCTTCCTTATTCTTCCTGCTAGAGCTCCCTTTTTTCTCTTCTGACCTCACCAAAATTCCCACTTTGGCTGTAGTTTTCCCTTGTTGCTGCTGTTTTCCATTGTTTCTTTCTTGCCTCAGGCTTGGTTTGTTTCTGTGAAGTTACAGTAAAGAAGGTCTCAATGGTTCAAACTTCTGTCTGAAATAATTTTTTCAGTGTTTGAACATTTCCATCTTCTGAAAGGCAGCCTGGAAATTTGTGTGGAAGATGAACATGGAGTAAAGCTTTCTTTTGTCTTCAGGAGGCAGCCAAATTATTCTGTTGAGATATACAGCTTCCACATTGTGTCAGGATATCACCTGGTTCAGACCTGCTTTTTGTGGAGGTTTTTAGCAGAAATACCAATACTGATGTGAATGGAAATGCCTGGCTGAAGACATAAGAAAAGCAGTAGGTGAAGGGTTAAAGGAGTGGCATGTATTAATTGCTGCAGAACCACAGGCTGTGTGTTTCATGCAAATAAAAAACCAGAGGACAAAATCCAAGCTGGAGCCTTAGACACAAGGTGACAAAATGATGTCCCACAGCAGAGAAACTGTGAAATGCCCAGATAAGGGTGACAAAAGGCTCAGTTTGGCCTGAAACTCTTGGAGGGTGGGACACAAGATCATCACATCCTGAAGGGTATAAAAGATGCATACAAAAATGAGGAGGAGTCCATCCCAGAGATGCAGTGGAGTGGTGGTGTCATTCCAAATTCTTCTTGCTGTATTTGGCTGATCCTGAGCAGATTAATGCATACAGTCCTGAGCATGTGAGTATGTTGATGGGAGACTGGGAGTGGGTAGGGCCAACTTACCAGAATCTTTTTCATTAAAAAATCACCTTCTCTACCTCTAAGGTCTTGCAATGAGTTTAGTTCCACTAATTTCCCACAGTAATGAGACTCAATGTTCTAGTTCTGCTAACAGTTCATGTAGGAGGTGATATATATCCACATTATGACATTTTATATAAACCCCAGTTGCCTTCAAGAAATACCTAGATAATTAGATTGCAAAGTTGCTGTGTTCAAGGAGTATTCCTACTAAAATGAGGCACTCAGCTCCTGTGAATGGAAGTCATCTGTTTAATCTTCGTGCTGCCCTCTTGTAAGAAAGCTGCTGCCACCCAAATGTTTCTCATTTTCAAAATGCTCAGCTTGAGAGATGCATTGAATGCTGCCAATTATAGGTGACTACTGCATTGAAGCACATAAAGTGCCACAAAAAAAAGCACCATAAAGAAAACCAGGCCACCCGAGTTTCCTCTCAAGCAAGCTTTCTGCATGAGAGGTTCTGGCTGACCTGGATGCTACAGCTATAAATGGAGGCAGCTCTCTGCTGCCACAGAAGTAAGAAAAACTTGTGCTCTGACCACTGTCCAGATGCCTTTCCTCCTTTCCTGTCTGTCTCTGTTCCTGGCCATGCTGGTGGCCATGTGAGCTCTGCAGAACAGCCACCAGTGAGGGCTTAGAGACAGCTCCACTGCTGCCAGTGCAAGGGGCTGCCTTTTGCTTTTCTCTTGGAAATGTGGGGAGAGAAACAATTAAATGGAGCATTCCCGGGTGATAGTGGTGAAGTATCCAGGAGAATAGTATGTGTGTGCTCTTAAAATCAGTGAGGATAGAGAAGTGACACTGAGCAAGCAGAGTGCTGAATGAATGCTCTTGGTTTTGTCATTCCTTCAGTGGTGGAGGAGAACATGGGAGAGTCCTGTGAGCAATAGGAATGCCAAGGCATTGAATAAAATAACCTGTATGCAATTTAGACATTTATAAGTTGAAGATATCCGGCCACATAAATGTGTCTTTGTTCATTGCTGCTCAGCTCTGCTGTTCTCATCTCCTCACAGCCATCCTGTTTGAAGGAGAGGATTGTGCAGGTGAATTCCTGGTTCCTTGTGCCTCCCTGCTGCCACACTCCTGATCTGATGCTGTGGATGCTGCCTGCCAGACACTGGACACTGCTGCAGGCAGACTCTTGGGCTGCCTTTGAAGAAGGCAAACTTACCAGTCCTTAACCAGTAAGTGAGAACATCTGGGGATAATAGTTTTTATTACTTCTTAGAAATTCCATTTAGAGAAAGAACTGCATTGTCTTTTACCCTCTTTCTCTCACAAGAGCTGGCAGGGCTTAATTTGAGTTAAATATTTGCAATAATGTCCTTAATCTATAGTTCAATGAAGAGATTTGGAGATCAGTCAATGATTTTCAGCATGGCAGCCTAAAGTCTGGTTGAAAATAGAAGGGTAGTGAGCTCCTTACACTTCTTGCTCCCTCAAATGCAGGGATATTTCCCTGATGCCAAAGGGTGGATCTCTTCTGCTCTCCAACAATAAAAAGCAGATGATTTTCCTTCTTGAAAAACCCAGAGAGGATAGCTAACACAGATCCCCTTCACTGTGTGCCCATCCTGATGTGCACAGCCAAATCCCATCCCTTCTAGCAGCAAGGGAAGGCAAATCCCTGGCATTGAGGGCACCCAGATTAACCCACCACAGGATTAGGATGCTTGAGCTGTTGTTAGAAGACTAGTACATTTGGTTGTCAACACTTGCTGAACTTGGCCTGAAAATGATTTCCACAGAGGTCACTCACTCGTGGCTGCCAGTTTGCCCAGCACACTGGGAAAGCCTGGAGTTAAAGCAGGTAGGGATTAAACTGGAGCACTAAGTGAGCAGAATACATTTAGGGTTTAAATCCATCATTGCTGCTGGTGGGCACAAAAGGCTCTGGCAGACTGATGGTGATATCTGAGCTCCTGCCTTGCTGGGGAGGTTTTGCTTCCTGGAGTTTCCTGCTGGTGACAGTGTGTGCCATTAGGTGGGTGAGCTGCCCACAGATGAACTTTTCTCAGTTTCTGCACAGTGCAAAATGAGTTTATTTTGAGGACAGAGCCTCCACAGGGGCACCTCTAGGTAGAAAGCAATTGGCTTCCAGTTTCTGTTCTGGGACTCAAACTGTCTGTGCTCATAATGTTTTATTTCAGCTACTAGCAGGAGGGTTCATGTTGAGGGTTTTTTAAAAACACAGACTCTTCCTCTTGTCAGAAGGGCATTAATACCAGCACAAAGTCTGCTTGTGCTAGCTCATCATCTTGTAAATGCTTGCATGGCTTTCCAGAGCCTGGGGGAGTGACAGTGGAGCTGTGGTCCCAGTGCAACCAGTGCTCTGCTGGTGTCTGAGGTGCCCTGCTGCTGGTGGAGCAGGTCCTGGTGCTGCAGAGTGTGCTTGGGTAGGGATGGCCATGGCAGCTCTCCTTCCTGAAAAGCAGCTTTTTTTCCCTATTTATTTTCTTCTTCTCTTAAAACAAATGAGGGCTCTAAAGATAAAGATTTTTAATACAGGAGCCTGTATTTTCCTCTGTTTACCAGTGGGAAACTGCCCTGATGGTAAAATAACTTAGCTGGAAACTGGTTTTCTCTATCATGAGCCAGATGAACACAAACTTATATTTGATTCAAAGCAACTTGTCTTGAAAAGTACCAGCCACTGTCTGTGTCATGGAATTGGTTCCAGTGATTTCATTCAGCAGCATATCTGGATTTCAAGACACATCCTCTTGTAAACGTGGATTGTATCACACTTCTCTTTGTGCATGCAAACATTAGCAGCCATTTCTTGCCTGAATATCATATAGCTGCATTTGCCACTCCCCTGACAATATAATTTTATTTCCTCAACAAGCCAGCAAAGATATTCAAACCCATGTCGAAGAAATAAGCCTGAAAATTCTCTCAGAGAAGATACACTATAGAAAGGTAGGGCCTTTCCATAAAAGCTTCTTTTAACTCTGCTGTCTTAAAGTTATAACTGTCCTGAGCATTCCCACTTTTGGGAATGCTGTACAGCTTAGTGAAGCAAGAGACTTTCAATTTTAATAACTTTATGAGCACTAAGTACATTGCTCTGTATTGCACAAACAAATCCCCTGAGGGGATTTTTGTAGGGCTGCATGACAACATAATTTTCAATATTTTATCCAAGGCCTGTATTGTGATTTATACTGAAAAAGACCTTCTGAAACACAGAATGGGGGCTTTAAGTTCCTGCCTGGATCACAGAGTGTGGCCAGAGGACAAGGCCACCACTGTGGTGGCATTTCTTCCAGCTGTCTCACTGCAACAAGAGATGCATTATGGAATAACCAGCAAGAACACGGGACAGCAAGGTGTGTGGGGGGGTGGGATTTTGGTTGTTCCACTTGTCCAATGTTTCCTGCATGCAGAGCTTTCCCTTGATTCAGGTCAGGACCTGGCTGACCAGCTGTGCTTAACAGGCACATTCATGATGAAGTGGCCTGTATGCAGTGAAGAATTTCAGGCCCCCCTTTTGTTGGATCAAAAATGACATCATGCTGAGGTCATTTTGACTATTTATGAGTAAAGACATATATAAGCCTATACACACAAAATATATCTATTAGAGGACCACAAATAAGACATGGTCCAGTGTGGAAAAAGGTCCAGTGTGGGAAAAGGTGCATTGTGGATTGTAATCTGCTAGGAGGAGAGGCCATGCAGTGTTTGTAATGGTTGTGCTTGTGCTTCAGCCCAAGCTTGCTGCAACAACTGCTTATAAACTTGTGATTTGAAGGTGGTTTTGAGGACATGGGCAGTCACTGTCTACATATCTGGGGGATTCCCAAAGTGAAAACAGGAGAGAAAAATGCCAGTGCCACCATGCTGTGAGCTCAGGCCCTTGTCTTCTTCAGGGAACATGCTATGCACAAGCAGCTCAAGCAGCTCTTGTTTTTCATCCATGTGTGGAGCACAGCATGTTAGCTGGCTGATAAGAAATAATCATACTTAAACCACGGGTTTCCACATCAGGATACCTCCAAAGGGTGGACCTCAGGATGCCACCAAAGGGTGGACCTGACACCTACACTGATAAATAGGCAGCAACAGTGCTGGCTGGATGCCCTGCACTTGCCACGGCTGGCAAATCCATGTTCATGCAGGATTCCCACCCCTATCTCCATGGCCAAGGAAGCTCCAGCTGGGTTAATTCCCAGCCCCATGATGTTGTTTCCAATGGGGGAAGAAAGGTGCTAGTTAATTCACTGCCTTTATATTTGACTTTGGGCTGTTCCCAGCCACACTGTCTGCTTGGTAACCACTGTGGCTGCACAAGGTAAATCATATTTTGATGCTGAAGGATATGTTTAACCGGCTGTAGAAGTTTAAATTTGAGAGGAAACAAGCAGAAATACAAAATGAAAGGAGTGGATGTGGTGAGACTGTGGCTCTGTGCAGGCAGAGACTGATCAGCTTGCATGGCTTGCACTGCTGCTGTGGGGTGGGCTTGCACGGGGGGACAGGAGCCTTTTCTGTATCAAAGAACAAACTTTACTAGTGACCCATTCTCCATCTGGGGCTATAGGGAGATCTGAAGATGCTCACAGGATCCAGGCTATGGATCTGTGTTGTTTGTGGTTAGACTGGATCCTAGAGGTTTTTTCCAATCTATTCTGCGGTTCTGTGTATGACATCTGTGTGTTCACCTGTGTTTAAGGCCAGGCTGGATGGGGCTTTGAGCAACCTGGTCTGTTGGAAGGTGTCCATGCCCACAGTGGTTGTTGGAGCCACATGATCTTTCAGGTCCCTTCCAATTCAAACCATTTTTATCTGCATCTTCCCCAAACCCCAGATCCAGTCTGCTTCCTCAGCATCCCGTGCCAGCATCTCCCACTCGGGAGCACTACGATTTTGAGGTGCAATATTTTGCATTAAGTGCTCAGTCTCCTTCCTCCTGGCAGGGACAGAGAAGGACAAGGCAGGCAAGAGCCCAGAGCATGCAGTCATTAGCTCCTGTCTGCCAACAAGTTGGGAAAATGCAACGTTATACAAAATGTCTGGCTGTTATGAAAGGCTTTGGTTAAGTAATCACATTTCTCTTGCATAAGTGCTGGTTTTTGGGAGGCTTTAGCCAATCAGAGGCTGCAGCAGCATTCAGACAGAAAGCGTGTCTAACTTCTGTGAGTTTTGATTTTTCTTTTCCTAAAAAGTGGTTGTTAATCTGCTGAGAATTGTAGGAAATCTCTTTAGATAAGTTTAAGAGGCGGAGACTCCCCGGCGCTGCTCGTGGCTGAACCCCGGCTGGAAAACCCTGCCATAGAGGCGGAGTGGATTCCTGTGAGTAGCGTTTCTGATCCTTCTAATGGCTCTTTGGGACTGGAGACGGCGGGCAGGAAGTGTTGCAGGCGTTTATTTCAGGCAGTAAGTTGGAGGCAGGCAGGAGGAGAGAGACACCAGTGAAACCATTGACCTGTTTAATAGGGTTTTCCTCCTGGACTTCCTCAAGCAGGCATGGGTTTCTCTGGAGCTGTGTAATCAAGGTTCTTCCAAATATGCTAATGAAAAAGAAATGCAGTGCTGAAGTGAACTACAGGACTATGGGAGGAAGCAGTTTTGGCCAGACAGGGAGATCACAGGACCCTCTAGTCCCGTGTACTGGTTTGGAGCAGGCAAATGCCCTATTCTTATATTCTTTCCTTGATCACTGACAAGTGTACAGTGATATTTTTCTTCTACATTGTCATGGCTTTCAGAAATCTGCATGTCAGTTATTTCCTGAGCCAGAAATGGTATCTCTAACAGTACAATACAATAGTACAGCACAATGGTACCATACAATGGATTTTTCTTTTCAGAAGTTGCTAATCCAGTGTATCTGTTGGAGACAACACGTTATTCTGTGATTTGACTGACATAAATCTAGTTGGGAATCTCATATCTTGCATTCTTCCACATAGGATTTTAATATTTAAAAGGGTGGGGTTTTTCCAGTTAAGATATGACTAAAAGGAAACAACATGTATGAATTAGCAGAAAACAGAATTTCCCTTCCCACTTCCTTGTGACGTGTCTGGATGCAGGGCATTCTGTGAACAAAGCCTGGAACTATGAAACAACCCACTGAAGTGGGAACTGGAATTTATTATTCAAGACTGAGCAGTGTGAAACAACCCAATTGTTACCCCTGCCAACCCTGGAAAGCATTGAAATGCCACTGTAGAGAGAAAGCAGCTCAAGTGCTGGGCTGTGAGGAGAAATAAAGCTGTTGCCTGTAGTTGGGTGAGTGTGTGCATACTCTTAGAGGTGGCACTGAACTTTTCTGGGATAGAATAAATACTGGACTAATGGAAATCACTTGGTAAAGCTTAAGCCACTACTTACTAACCTTGAAAAATTGTAGAATGTGGATTTTATAGACTATAAAGTTCTTGAGACGTGCTAAAGGGTTTAAAGCCTATTTGCAGCCAGTCGATGAGGAGGTAGTACCACCATGAAAGGAAGTTAATTTGTCAGAGTTATAGGATTAGAGAGGTAAATGTGAGAAGTTATGTTGAGCTAAAAGGCACTTGGCTGCAAAGTAAAGGCTTCAACATTTTCATTTTGGCTTCCTAGAGTGGGCAAAATTGGTAAGCCTGTTTGCTTCAGTAAAACTGCAACAGTGATGCCAGATAAGCTGATTTTATGGGCTAATTATTTAGGACTTTGCGAAAACCTTAGGCAAACCCAAGTTATGGTTTGTAACCTGAGTTATCCTCTTGCAATGGAGGGTGGCAGAGCAGGCAGCTTTCCCAAAACTTCTCATTTCCATTCTGCAACCTCATGAGGTCTCTTCGAAAGGAGTTGCTCCTAGCCCAATGCAAAGTCCTCTTTAGTTCTAATGAATACTCCACGAATAAAAGTTGGCAGTTAAAATTTGTGAATTTGCAACATTATGTCTGAAACAGTCTCAGGGATGTGGAGCAAATCCAGGCTTCCTCTAGGATAAGCCAATAAAATCTCTGATGTGTTTCAGAGGAAGATGGATGCTCCACATAAGCTGAAGATTTTGGTGATGTTTCTGTCTCTGGCTACTTTCACGGTCATGGTGATAATAAATGCTGGAAATGCCACTGGAGCTTTCAAAGGTAAGGCAAGCAAATTTTCTTCCTCCAGAGGTGGGTTTCATGCTTTGTATCGTGCAAGGTGGCTTAGATGGGACAGATGTGTTTGCTACCCTATCAACTCTCCAAATACACCTTGTTCTGTGGAAGGTGGAAGTAGCTGGTGCATCCTCCAAATGTTATCTATCTATCTATCTATCTATCTATCTATCTATCTATCTATATATAATACCTCAACCCTATCCAGTCCCTTGAAATCCAAGTAAATCCACTGAACCTGGATCTAGCAGTGGTTGAAAGGCATTCCTTGCATACCCTTGTATCCCTGGTGGAAGATGTTCAGGCTGCTGCTGAGGTCTTGTACACAAGCATGGTGCTGCATTTGAACGCTGCCTGGCTGAATCTGCCAGGACCTGCCATCGTGCTGCCCTCTGGATTGCACAGACAGCTGGTTTTAGTGGTTCTGTGGGAGAGGGAAGGTGTGCAGTGTTCTCAGTATGGGACAGTGATCCCATCATGGACATCTAAACCAACTGCATCACGTGGCTGGCTTGCACCAAGGGCGTGCTCTCACCATCCTTGAACCCACCGAGGCAGGGAGGAAGACTGAAGGTTGAGCAAAATCAGCAGTCTTTCCCCATCCTCTGGATGTCATAGCATTTTGCCTGCAATAACATTCACCACCTGGTGCAGGTCTGTTCAGATCAACCCCTGGGAACATCTCGGACAAGTACAGCACTGAGTTCACACCGGCTGGCTGGACTTTCCTCATCTGGAATGTCATCTACACCTGGCAGCTGGCCTGGCTGCTCTACGCCTTGTCAGGGATCTGCAGAAGGTATTTTCCCTATTTACTGTTCACAGGATAAATGAGAAGGGGCAGGGACTCTTTCCTTTTGGAGCAGCTCAGTCTCTTACCTCCCTTTCAGGGGTTTCTAGTGGGAGCAAACCCATTGGAACCCCGGGCACTGAGAATTTCAGGCTTTCTGTGCCCACAGGCACTGACCCCCAAGCAAACGCTGCATTGGACCTGAGGCCATGGAGAAGGCTTCCAAAATTGAGTGACAGCACTGGGATTGTGGGTGTGGAGTTTGAATAGAATTCAATAGAATAGAATTACACCCTGTGTAAAATCACAGGGTGAAAAACTTAGAGTTTAAGGCTTTAGAATACAGTAATATATAAAAAGCAAGATGGGGCAGAGTTTTAGGGCAGAGGCCAGTCCCTCCTTTTCATCTTCTTCTTCATGGGTATGGGTGGTGTTTCGTAATTGGGTAGAAAAATCCACATTGTGGACCACAGGTGTTTGGTTATTGGGTTAAAAGTAATAAAAATAATTTAGGTGTCATTTCTTAATTGGACAGTTTGTGCTCAAAAAGCCTTGTAGAGAGATAGAGACACAGTCATTTTTCACTTTGTTAGCTAGAACTCACAGCTTGTGAGACTGCAACATAGATAAGAATTAATAAACATCTGAGTCTGAACGTGAACACTCTCTCAAGCATTTAATCCCAGCTCTAACAGAAGAAAAGACAAGTTGCCATTTATCTTGACTTGACATGTTGAAGTTCTGTGGCTGAAGCATCTCTTATGTCCAGCACCCAAAGCTGGGAAGCAGTTTGGAGGTGTAATGAACTCCTCTCCTCTGTGAGTCCTCATTTCTTGGGGAGTCTGACAGATTCATCCAGTACTTGCACTTACCCAGTGCTAGAGGCTGAGAATCCCTAGGGGCCAAATTAATGGATTACAGAACTAATGCTTTGAGTTTTCTTTCTGTTAGAAATTAAAAAACCAGCACTGGGGAGTCTCTTGGTTTGTTGAGCTGGACTGGAAAGTTTTCCTGGGGCTATGAGATCACAGCTAGTAACTGCCTGATAGGGAGAGCCACAGGTATTATTGTATTGTATCAGAGAAGGACACAGAGGAGAAATAGTCTAGTTTAAGGCAAAATGTTTAATTCCAATATAAAGTCCCTCCTAACATAAGGAAAATGAGGCCAGAAATGTTTGTTTGGTCAATTCAGGCATTGTTTTCCTTTCTTCATGCCCACTTTTTCCTGGCAGGAATGAACTTGGATATGTCTTCATGAAGCCAGACTTGCTGCCAATACCTTTTTATGTGGCATGGTGTCTGAATAATGGCCTCAATGTTGGATGGCTCTTTCTGTGGGACCGAGAGTAAGTTGTCTTCTTTTACAAATACTTTCTAACACTCTTGATGGGATAGCCCCAGTACTCTTTTTTCTCTATGATTTCTTTTTTCTCTGTGTGTGAAAACTTAATCACACCTGTAAAACCCTGTGCCAGGCTCTGAAAAAAATGCAGGCTTCACAAACGTTTGGGGGTTTTGCATTGTGTTGTCATCTTGCCCATGAGACAGATTGAAGTCTAAGATCTCCTCAAAGCTGCTGTTCTTCTACATTTTTACCTCCACAGGTAAGACAAGAGCCGTGCCTCTCTTCATTAATGCAGTTAAGCTCCTTGCCTTAGACTGCTTCCATAATGATGGAAACAATGAATTAATGGATCACATTAAGGGCTTAGGGGAGCACCACAGTCAAGAGGTGAAGAAATCACTTGCAGTCAGGAAAACAACTTCATGATTAACAGAGCAAAACTGCAACAGCAGTGAGCCAAAATGAGGGCTATGTGTGGTGATTACCTTTATTAAAGGCTGATCGACTTAAAGCCAAACACTAAAGCTACAAATTAGGGCATTGTGACGCCACTGAGAAAAATGTGATGTCCATTGTGTTGTTCACATGTTCTTTGTCCCAGATACCTCCTTCCAGCCCTGGTGTTCCTGATAGTCCTCTGTCTTACCACATGGACCTCCCTGTTTGTTTCCCACCGAGCCTTGAGCATCAATTCCTCATGGTTTGTGAAGGCTCACAAAGCTGAGCTCTGGCTCATCCGCATTCTGGTAGGTGGCTTTTGGGAAGCTGTGCTCTGGGGAAATGGTAAAAAAAAACAAAAAACAACAAAAAAACAACAAAAAACAACCTCTGTGCAGTGCTGCAGGTATCAGAGTGAAAGGTCCAGTGGCAGAATGTAGCTAAGGAAAGATTTCTGCCCTGCACAGAAAAGTTCCTCGCAACCCTTCTGGGAAGGCATCTACATCTCTTGGCACAAACTGGGAGAGGGCTCTGCTTTTTACACTGCTGAAACACCAGTATAACACACTGCTGGGCTGGATTTCTGGAGCTCCTCGGGTGTCCAAGGCCTCACCTTCTCCTTGTGTTGAGGGACTTTTCCTACAGCTAGGTCCAGAGGGCTGGCTTAACTGCCAGGGCCTAGGGGTCACCAAGGGATGCCTTGGGAAGGCTGACCTGGAACAGGGACTGGGCAGAGCTAGAGAATAAAGCAGGGATTTATTGAAAGGCTTCCAGGATACACCTTGGGCAGGACAAGAGCCTGACCAGGCTACACCCAAGGTGGACTAAGAATGGTCACACAAGGGCTGACTGGTTACGAGATCTTACATTTTTATAAGTTTTGGTCCATTTGCATATTGGGGTTTAATTGTCCAATTAAAGCTTCAGGCTGTGAGGTCCCATCCTTCTTGTTCCTCCCTCCAGCCCACCCCTGTTTGTGCTTTTGGGGCTGAAAGTTGCCCTTGGTGTGCAGCAGGAAAAGGATTTGTTTTGTGTCTCCGTTCTGTGAAGAGCTGAGTGACCCTGACTGTGAGCTCAGAGCTGCACCACTGGGCAGCACAGAGTCTGAGATACATGAAAGCTGGAACTTAAGGCACCCCAAGGACAAACAGAGATGTCCTGTGTGTCACTGCTGTCCCCTTGCTGTGCTCTGGCAGGTGCAGAACGGGCTGGCGCTGTACCTGACGTGGACCAGCATCGCCACGCTGCTCAACTTCGCCGTCGTGCTCATCTACAAGTGGAATGTGCCCGATGAGAAGGCCACCACTGCCGCCCTCAGCATCCTGGCTCTCGGCCTGGTGACATGGTGAGAGACCCCAAGGGACCCACTGGGCCTCAGGAACCCCTCCCAGCCCTCACCAGTGGTGGCATCTGTTCCAATTCGCTCATCACTTGTCCCTTTCCCAACACCAAACCTCTGTTATAGCTCATGGCAGATGAACTGGGAGTCTGGGCAGAGCTTTTATCCCCTGATAATCAGCAATGCCAGTAAGCACTGTGGGCCAGGAATGTGGGTTTTGTGACTTCCATGAGCCCAACCTGCCTTAGGTTTACAGGTGTGGGTGTGATAAGGAAACCCTATGAAATATGGCTTTATTTTCCCCTAACCTTACCTTAAATAAATAATTTAAAAATAATTTAAAAATAATTTTTCATAATTATTTTGTAAATAATAATTTTAGAATACTAATGAATGAAAAAATTTTGGACTCTTGTTCCAGCTGGCCCACAAAACCCCCCTGTTCTCTGTCTAATTCCTTTCTTGGGGAACGGAAAAAAAATAGAGAAAAATTCTTACTTTGGTCACTTTTTTCCTTTGCAGGTTTTATCTAGAAAACTCCTTCCTGGACAAGTATGTCCGCTACAACCTCACAATCTACCCAGTGGTCATAACAGCTCTGACTGGCAGCGCCTACAAGCACAGCTCATTTTCATCCCCACGCACCAACGACGTTTTCATAGGTGAATCCTTCCAAGTCCTCAAAAAGGAGGCCTCTAAACACTTCCCATCCTTCCCCTGTATTGAGGACAGAGAGGCTTGCCACTTGAAAAGTGTTGTTTGTTAAAAAACAGAGCTAGGGACGTATTTGAAAGTGTTCATTTCGCTGAGGAAAGAGCAGAGCAGAAATCGTTGCCCACGAGCCTTGGGGCTGAACCCAGACCTTGTGTTGTCTCTAGTTCACCTCCCAGTGCAATATGTTTGTGCTGCAATCCTCTGTAACCCACTTGGCTCCTCCAGCAGCTCCACCTGATGTAGGGCAGGCCAAAGAAAAAGGGATGAAGGCTGTGGGCTTCCACCTGCCCTGTATTTTTGGGCATATTGGGGCAGTGCCTGAGCTCCTGACCCACGGAGGTCTCCACAGTGCAAACCCCTGCTCATTCTCCTCTCCTGTGCAGAGCTCAGGCTAGCCTTAACAAGTTTTCCTGGGATTATCTGGTTGCTGCCAGCCACTGTAGCAGAGTTGAGTGTAGTCATCCGTGGTAAAAGGGCTTAAGCTGTCCAAATTCTGCACAATCCCAGTCTGCCAGAAGCCGTGCCATTATGAGCAGTTTTATGCTGGCATGAAAGGGGCTGAGCTTTGTGAACTCTGAATCCTGCTGAAGCATTTTGAGATGCCCATTCCCACCACGGGGTCAGCAGGAGGGGGCATGTTCCCACCCTTCAGCCTTCCCACTGCCACATACCAGTGGCTAAAACTAAATCCTGGACTGGCATCACTGCTAGAGCTGCTCCAGTGCAGTTCCCTTTGCTGATAGCACCCAGCAGGACTTGGCAAAGCTTCTCTGCCACAGCCATGGGGGCACTGGAGGCTTGTCTCCTGGTGGTTGTGGCCACCAGGAATGTGGAGGTGCTCGTGGTCCCTGGCAGGCATCTCTGTTCCTGCAGCAGGGACATTTCCTACCAGCAAAACTTCATTCTTGGTGGTTCAGCTTGTTCGGCCGGTAGGACCAGAACGTGCTTTTCCCAAACTAGTACATGTTTCTTTATATAGTTTGACTATTCTTGGGGTATTTTGTTAAAGTAATGTATTTTAACTCCTGTGGCCAGGAAGCCTCCCCCTTTTTAGACATTCCTTGACCTGGAAGCATTAGGCAAGTTTTGCTGCACAGCAGTAAAACTCAGAGGTACACTCTGGGGGTCATGGATCCTGCATAGGGGCTTGTGGTTTTTTCCTCTTTCCCTGAGTACCCCCTGTTCTGGGAACTAAAGTATGACAAGAGGCACTGTCTTTTTTCATGCTCTAACACACTCCTGTGTTTTCTCCCCAGTTGTTCTGCTGTCACTGACGTGCTTGATCTTTGCTTTTCGGCTGGGGCTGGTCGCATGGAGACACTGGAAGAGACCCCTGGAGGCATCAGAATCCCGAGGCACAGTGGTCTGAGACCTCTGACACGTTGTGGCCAACACTTGAAAGGGAGAAAAAAAGAATTGGGCATGTCCTTCCCTTCTGTATCAACTTCCTTGTGCCTTTCTCACTCATTCCCCATTCCAAATGCAGATGTCTTGTGTCTGCAAATGTATCTTGCTCCTCTTGCTCACAGAACTCACTGTCTGGAATTCCTTTGGTTTTACCCTGGAAGAGTTCAGGGAAAGGTCCTGAGCAGCCCTTCGTGAAGCCTGGGCTGTGGTTCTCTTCTCCTGCCAGTGCAAGGAGGGCTGGCAGCAGCCCTTGCACACATGGCTGCTCTTGTTCTTCCCTGGCTCGCTTTCCTTGAAGTGCAGATCCCAGTGAACTGTCCCTGGGACTCCAGGGCTGTCATTCCCTTGGCCCTCTGTGCTGAGCATCCTCAAGCCCTGGTGCTGTCAGCAGATCTCCTTTTCCTGTTCCTCTGCACGTGGCAGGAACAGATACTACAATTTGATATCTGTATCAGCTCTGGTGTTTGATGTTCCAGGGGGCAGCAGGAGGCACTGGGGGTTTCTGACACAACGGTGCTGCCTCTCTCTGAGCTGGGCACAGCTTGGCTGGATGTCTCTCACTGGGGGAGGGTTTGTGGCTACTCTGGAAGGAACTTAGATGTACAGATGAGCTGGTGCCTGATCTGGAGTGAAGCCTGATGCTTCAAAGGAAGCCTGGTTGGAAAAAAAAAAAAAAAAGAAGAAAAATTGAACCGGTAGAGCAAGTTCATCCTGTGCTTTCTCATGTGGCTTCACCACTTCTGAGTTGGGATTAGTTAGCCTAAAACTGGATTGACTGAATTTTTGGACCACTGCCTCTCCTTCCTGTGCCTAATCAAGGGTTGGTGTTGCCTCACAGGTGTCTGGAAAGTCTTTGCACCGGGAAAGTGTTTTCAGATGTTGAGCAGTACTATTAACAAAGCTAAATTCTAAAATAACATGTGCTCTTATATTTACATTTAGCAAAAACCAAAAGCAGTGTAATGCAACTCCTCTCATCATTCNTTGGTGGTGGGTTGTTTTTTTTTTATTTTCAAATAAATCAGCTAGTTCTACCACTCTGCCACTAACTCTGTAAGTCATCTAGAGCAACTGTCCTGGCTCCCACCTCACTCATGCCCAGGGTTCCAGAGTGGCTGGGGTCTCAGAGATGCAGCTGCTTCCACTGATGGTCAGCCTCAGAGGTGAAGAGTTGGAGGATGTGGATTGCTGGCTATGATTTAAACTCCTTTGTCCAGCACGCTGCTCATTAGGTTCCTATTTTATAAGCTCTGCCTCCCAAGAGCCCAGCTAATAAATTCCCAGCAGCCTCTCCATAAGCTGCCTTCTTTAATACAGGGGTATTAAATCCACTGGCATGGGGATTAAGGGGTCCAAGCAAGGTGAGAAGCTGCTGTGAGGCTGTGCAGAGTTAATGCAGGGGAAGGTTTTGCATCCTGCCCAGCAAGAGCACTGCAGAGAGCTCCTGGACCGGGGCAGCTGCACTGCTTTCCCTCAGGACATTAGAAAAAGCCTTCAGGAGGTTTCTTGGTGTCTGTGTTGGCCAGATGACCAGAAACTATATCAAAGAATGCAGTTAATAATCTGGGGAGAGTTGACAAGGCTTTTGCAAAGGGGAGTCGTGTCTCACAAACCTCTGGAGGGCTCAAAAAGCACAGACAAGGGTGAACTGTCTCTTGTGGCCCCTGGCTTCCACAGAGGCACAAAAGCTGCCACGAAAATGCAAGTCCTCCCCCTGGGGATTACAGCTGGGAAGGAGAGGGGCTGTTTCTCCAGGAAGGGAGGGTGCTGGTGCCATGTGTCATGGGCTGGATAACAGAATTAAGGGTTTGCCTCATGATGGAGAGTTATTTAGGGTGGTAGAGGGGAAGGCAGGCTGGGGAATTGCAAAAAAGCTGCTGTGGAGCTGAGAGAGGACAGAAGTCATTGCAGGGGTGTACCAAATGATTCTGTGCTTCACCTTGCAAGTGACACACTCTTACCTGGCCCCTGCCTCTTGGGCACAAGGGTTTGGGGTTTTGGCAGCCCTTCTCACCCTGGCGTTTCCACATCTGGCAGCAGTAGGGGTAAACCATGTATCTTTGTGCTTTGTGCTTTGTGCAGCTCTGCTCCTTGCACTCCCAGGAGATTATTAAGGGCTTGGGAAGAGCAATGGCATTAGGGAGTGAGATTCCTCCCTGCCCATCCATGCTCCCCTGAGCTGAGGAGAAGCTCAGGAATGGGAGTCCCTTCCCCGTGGACGCCTCGATGTGCTGGCACAGGGCTGGGTGCTGCTCCTCCCCCTGCTCTCCCCACTCCAAAATCAGCTGCAGGACAGACTCAAAGGCCCTTTTCTGATGAGGTGCTGCAGCAGCACCCTTTTCATCTTTGCAGACCTCCCTGTGAGAAAGCCCCTGGTGACTGCCCTGAAATGATAATGTTGAGTTACCCCAACCCTCATTTGGCCACCCACAAATAACTTCCCGGTCCCCAAAACCCTCTCTAAGCCCTGTTTTCCCATAGCTGGTGCAGGCAGAGGTTCCCACAGCTGTCCTAGCACTCAAAGATCCAGCCAGCTTTGGGAAAAAATGGCTTTTCTTGCATCTGCAAGATGCATCTAAAAATAAACCACCTGCCCCCTTCTCTTTCAGTGGGCAGGGGGGGAAAGCAGACGAAAAATAAGTGTGACCCTTCCTCTTTCAGACTTGGGGACAAAGATAGCTTCAAGGCTATGTTTAAAGATTGGTGGGGTTTTTTTTTCCTGAAATGCCTTATTTTGATCCAAACCCACCAGTATGTGATTTTACCCACAAAAGATTTTTCTTTCTGCAGAGCTGCATTTCAGAAAGCTGGAAGTCTGCCAGCCTTTTAGCAAAAAATAATCACTCCAGCCTTTGTTTCCATGAGGGATTATGGGATTTGAGTGAATTTTACAGGATTTAAAATTTCTTGGAAAGCTGGTGGCCTTAAGAACACAAGGCCTGAAAAATTAGTTTAATTTGTGAAGAGGTGGTTCTGAAAATGTTCATGGGCCTTGTAGCCCAGCCTGGGATGAGACCCAAGTCCCCCAGACTCAGGGGGCTGCAAGATGGATGGGGCTGGCAAAGCCAGGCATGACAAAGTTCCCAGGACACAAAGGTGTACTTTGCTTTCTGACACAAAAACTGGGTTTACACTTCTCATCCTCTGCAGAGATTCCCTCTGGGGCTAAACAGGGAAATGGGGAAAGCAGGGTGATCTGTAAAACATCATTGGTCAGACAACTTCAGTACTCTGTGTGTGGAGGTGTCAGGGGGATGCTCCTTCCCCATTCTGGGGCAGCTTCCATCTGAAAACGACCCATGGGTTTATTTCAGTTTTTTCCACAGGGATGTATTGGCTGGGCTGTGTATTTCTGAGGCTGCTAGACTGCTGTTACAAGTAAAAGTTCCTGTGAAAAATCTGATCCAAAAGAATGTTGGAATGTATGGGAGAAGTTGTGGGGCAAGGGAAATATGAATTTGAACTGAGAAAGCGAACGTGTGAATTCAAAAGGAATTTTTTAAAAGAAATGGGGTTGCAAACACCTGGGTCAGGCTCTCATTGAAGACCACACAGCTTCCAGAGAAAACCATGTTTTTTAGGATTCAGCTGGCTCCTGAACAAGCCCAGAGCACTGCACCCCCTCGTGATGCTCTTGGTTTCAGAGCCCAGACAGAGTCCAGGCAGGAACCTCACCTGCTGGGCTCTCAAAAACCAGAGCACCCAGGCAGGGAAGACATTGTGTTACTGCCTAATTTGTTCCTGGTTTAATGCTACCCTCGGGACTAATTACTTGATATTAAAGCATCTCTGAAATGGAGTAATAAATAAAGAAAGCAGAGCCTGCTGGAGAGAGGAGAGGTTACTCCACAATGCAAAGCAGCAGAAAACAGAAAGCAGCGTTGCTTTTCATCCAGAATTCAGAGCCAGTTTGCAAAGCCAGCTCCTGGCTGCACCCAGGGGCACACAGGAACACATGGACTGCTGCTGAGAGATGGCCACGAGTGGCACCAGCCACAGGGGCCACCACCAGCACCAGCAGGAGGACAGGAGACAGGAAAACCCTTACCATGGCATCTTGTTGGAGAGGAAACACAAAGAAGGGTGGCTCGAAAGGTGGCACCCCAAGCCCATTTCCTTATCTGTGATGCAGAAATGAACAAGACAAACCTCTCTGTGGAGGGCTGTGAAGAGCTGCAGATAAAAGTGTGGAACACATTCGAGGATGATTAAAGCCAGCAGCTCCCTTTGCTGTGCAGTCTAAACACTCTGGGCCATCCCAGGCTCTTTGAAAACTGTTAGATGTTTTCCAGCTAAATATTTATTTTATCTGCCGGGACAGCCCCGTGCCGGGGGATCAGCTCACTCCCTCTGTCAAAGGCACCTCAGCAGAGACTCACAGGCTGGGGCAGGACTCATGCATGGGCTGAACATGTGGGAAAAAATGCTGGAGCAGCCCCAGAGCCTGACCCTGCTCCCAGCAGAGCTGGGACACTGCTCAGAACACGCCTTGGCCATGTGATAGTGCCATGGGGCCTTCCCTGCTGGAAAATTTGACTCAAACCCCTTGAAGAGCCACACAAGGATGCTGTGTGTTCTCTCTCCTCTTTGGGAAGCAAGGGTCTTGAAGGTCTTTGGCCAAAAAGCTGGTAAAATGTGATGTTTAATCAATCAAGGAGGGATGTTGCCTGCTCAGGATGGGACAGATTAGGGAGTGCTGGAAGTGACAGTGACATCAGCTGGTAACTTGGGTTGTTGTCTCAACACTGTTCTAGTAGAAACATGAGCTTAAAAAAAAAAGAGGGCATGACTGAAATGCATTTAGCTTAAACAAGTGGTGCATGGCATATTTTTATCCAAGAGAAGAAAAAAAAAGTTGTGTTTGGGCCTGTGGTTGCCATTGCTTCCCCTGGTGGCAATGCATATTTTGCCACCTATTTCACAGGAACAGAAGAGAGGAATATTTTGCTGGGAAATGGTCTCAGGGCTGAGAGAGGAGCACAGGGATTGAGCAGAGACACCTGAGAGCTGTGTCAGACCAGCTTGGGAGCCGGAGTCTGGGTTTCCTCATCCTAATGCTTCACCTTAATCCCGTTAACAATGGCATGGGCAAAACACCCACACGACGTTGTTTTGGGCTGTGGGCCAAAAATGCAGCCTCCTGGGAGACCCACTGTGTTTCCTCTTGTTTATGGGGTGCCTTCCCCCCTGCAAATATGTTTCTGCCCAATCCTACCACCCTTGGCACGAGAAAGTTCCCTCCAGGAGTGGCCACGTGTCTGGTGAGACAAGTCCCATCAGAGAGAAGCTCATCACAGAGAAGGCCAGAAGTGACCAGGAGACAGAGACACCACTGTGTGCCAGCAGCAAGGGGAAAGTCATGGCTGGGGTCTGCACGTGTCCTGCATCACTGCTGGAGCAGGTGGAGGTGTTCCACCAGACATTTTTGTCTGATGGCTCCTTGATACCCAGGACAGGCCCTGCACACCCCTCACGCCAGGCACGTTCCTACCCTGATGCACCAAAGCACTGCTTGGATGCTTCTGACGCCTCCTTGGGAAGGCACCACCCAGTCTGGTTTGGGACAGGGTACTTATCTATCTCTTGACATCATCACTCCATCAGGAGCACCATCTCTCCAGCCTGGAGCTCACCTGGCCAAAAGATGGTAGGAAATGATGGACGTGCTGTCCACACAACACGAGGCAGAGGAAGGGATCCTGCTCAAAACAGCAGGAAGAAAAGCTGCCAGTGTGGTTAAATGGGATGGATGGAAAACCAGGAAGAACACACTGTTGTGGTTCCTCAGACAAGAACAGCTTGTTCAGCCAAATGCAAAGGTGTTCCTTGAGGACACTCCTGCGGAGACAAGGAGACGGGGTGATGGCAGGGATGTTAGTGCCTGGCTGGGAAAATGCAAAGGAAGCATTTGAGAATTATCACAGCATTACCACAAAACACATGCAGGCAGGGGAGGAATGAGGTCAAGACTTGTGCAGCATCTGATCCTTTTCCTCTTTTCTTCCAGCACGGTGTGGAGGAGGGGAATGTGAAGCTCCTGCCCATACTCAGGCTGAGGGCAGGCAGGATCCCTGCTGCCCTTTGGGAAATTTGGTCTCACGGCTGTCACCACACCGAGGTGTCCCCAGTGCTGGAGCTGCTCCAGGCTGCAGTGGCAGTGGGGACACTGATGTCAGCCAGCAGCTTGATCCTGCAGCAAATCCAAACCCTGCAGAGCCAGCCATGGCTGCTTGTGGTTTTCTTTGCTCTCTGCAGCAAGTTTTGGAGGGCAGTACTGGTTGCACTTTGTCAGCTCAGGCAGGGAGAAGCTGAAACAAAGCAAAAAGCCATCCCAAAAATGCCCAGGACGCTGCCCTTTGTGCTGCTGAGCTGTCCTGGTGACCTCACTCAGATGCTGTGTCCGTGTCCCTGTGTGGGATGCCAGCCTTGTTCACCACCCCATTTTCTGCCCAAAAAACTCTCCCCGGGGCTTCCCCGAGGGTATAAACCAGGAAGAGGTGTTGACAAATTGATTTTTTGAGTTACAAATGTGGCCCACTTAAGCAGTCAGGAATTGCAGCCCAGGCCCTGGGGTGTGTGCCCCAAGCACCCCACGAAGCCTGCCCTAAAACCCGGCCAAGTTTTAAATCTGCTCTGTTTAAAAGTTTTAAATTTAAATTTAATCTGGGTACTGAGGGCAACCTGCACGTAGGCATCCCCTCCCGGGGGCAGAGAGCCTGCTGCAGTCAGCTGAGATGATTTCAGCTGGCATGAAGGTGCACTGAGATGGTTTTTTTTCAATATTAATGAACCCTTACATGTTTCATTCTGTTAAATGGGAGGGAGGGAGTAGCACGAGGTGCTGCCACACAAAACTCAAGTTCTTGAGAGATGAACTTCAGCCCTGCTAAAAAGCTCCAATGTTTAGGTTTAAAATTGCTTTGCTCCCACCCACTCTGGGGTTGCAGATGTGTTGCTGAACTTCAGCAGCTGAGCCAGCCCAGCTATCCAGTGCCTGAGGGCACAAAAACAGCTCACAGCACACAGGGACCCAGGGCTGGCATAAGGAGAGCCCATATCAGGAAGGCCCTGGAGCATCTCTAGGATGAGACCCACTTGTGGTTCTTCCCATGGCGTTGGCTTGGACGTGTCAGAGAAGCCCATGGGGATAAAGGAGCTTCCATTTCTCACCCTCTTCCACTGATGCTGTCCAGATGCAGAAGTGGTTGAGCCTCTCGAAAGATGCAAGGCTTGGCAGAAAGGGTTGGGCTTCCTCACTGGCCCCAGCAGCCTCCTCAAGGCTTTTTCCTCATTACTCATCTCCTCACGCCCCTCTGTAAAGCTCTTGATCTTCAAACATCTCTCAAAAGGGAAATACACTCGGTGTGAGGCAGGGCTGGAGCAGGGATGGAGGTTCTCAGGGAAATTACTCCAACTCAGCTGGTGAAACAAGAATCCTTATTTCCCCTTTCCCTCTTCTGATAGAAAGGCAGCTCTTTTCCTCAGTCATGATGGGATCTCCTTGTCTTTCAACACTGATCAACCACAAACCAAAGCAGTGCTGGCTCTTCACCTTCTGGAGCAGCACTTGTGAGCAGCATCTCCAGCAGACATTATCCATGCTCTGCACCAGATCCCAGGAGATGCTCTGGGCTCAACCTGCTGGCTGAGCAAGGCTAAGTGACATCACAGCCTGAGATCCTGATTGTTTCTCCTCTAAATGTCCAGGAAACGATTTTTTAAAAGGCTTGGATATTCCAAGGCTTTAAGGGAGTGCATGGAGAATGTGACCAACCCAGGAAATATTGGGGGCCTGTAGCTCTGGCAGAAACATCTCCCTGAAACCCTGTGGGCAGCAGTGATCTGGCTTGAAGTGTCTTCAAGGATAGGCCTGATTATTTTATTACACTGAAACGATTCTAAGGAAGTTTGGGAGGGTGGCAGTGCCCAAAATGCCAGGTCTGAGAAGGTGCCTGGCTTCTGGCTCCTCCAAAGCCAATCTCTTTGCTCCAGCTTTCCCAACCAGGGTGTGTAAAGCAACAAAGATCCTCTGGACACCACTTGACAGCTTGTCAAGGAAAGGAGAGGTTGTGTACACTGAAGGCATCCACGACACAGAGTACAAACCTCCTGAGGGGATTTGTCCCGCAAAGCTGGATTTCAGGAAAGGCTTCTTGTTGGGCAATGCTTTCTGTCTTCACTACGGGGGCTTGGATAGGCTTCAAAAAGAGCTACAAAAACCCCTTGGCTAACTCATGGGTTGGAGGCTCCAAGATGAGACCCCCACACACTTTGCAAAGAAAACCTTGAGAATCCTTTTTCCCCGCCGAAGCAGCCCCGTCTGTGCCCCCGAGCAGCTCTCTTGGTTAGAAAGCCTCTCCACTTCCCTGCTGCGCATAAACACACGCCAGATTCCCCATCAGAGGGTGATAAACACACTTTTAACTCTGAGTGTGTTTATCTGTGGGCTGACAAGCTGAAGAGGGCCCACTTTGCCGGGTCCTGCAGAGGAATCCTCCCTCCCCATGCCAGGAGGGTCTGGAGGGTGCCTGGTGCTCCCCAGGGGCAGACCCATCACCCTGCCCACCCACAGCTTCGGCTCCCTGCAGCTCCACAAGCTCTGGACGAGGCTGCTGGGGCTCCCCAGGGCTCCCTAGGGCTCCCACTTGGCTTTTTTTGGGGGGTGAAGGAGGAACAGGCACGGTGCCCGCTGGTGCTGAAGCTCCCGGGTGGCTTTTTTTGCCCACAAAGCATGGGTGGAGAGGGAAAAGCGTCCTCCTTCAGCTAATCCTGGTCAGGGAAAGCTTGGACATCCTCTGCCAGGACTCTGTGATTCCTCTGTGAGGGCAAATCGGTGCAAACAAGGACCTTCCAGGCAAAGGGGAGAAATGATCGCTCCTCTTGCTCCATCTGCTCATCCTCCTCTTGCCCCGTGCATTTCCTGCTGCATTTCCACACAGCCTGGGCTCCTTCCAACCCCGCTGCCCATTCCGCTGTGGGAAACATCCCCCGAACAGGGAAATATCGTCCTCCCCCCACCTGAGGCTTGGAAATGCAGCCCAAGAGGAATGGGCTGTGGTTGTAAAAGGGATTTTTAGGGAGGGTGCAGAGCACCATCTAGTGAAGGCTGGCGAGGGCTCCATCCGCTGGGCTGGGACCAGCAGAGTCCTGGAATCACAGGATCAGAGAATTGTTGGAGTAGGGAAAGACCTGTGAGGTCACCGAGTCCAAGCATTTATCAACCTACCCCTAAACCGTGTCCCTGAGTGCCACATCAATGCGTTTTTGGAGCACTTCCAAGATAGTGATTCCACGAGATCCCTGAGCAGCCTGTTCCAGTGTCTGACCACCCTTTCAGTGGGAAATATTAAGTCTGTAAGATGTGATTTTCCCTTCCAGAGCTCTTTTTGGCTTTAACTGTAGGTGCTTGGACCCTTAGGGAGGCACTGAGCAGGATCCTGCTTGTCTTCTCCCGGGGTTTGCACACAGAGTATTTGTCTCACCAGCAGAAAAAGTGGAAACTAGAAGTGAGTGTAACTTCTTGTGGTGTTTCTTTTCCCAGCTTTCTCCTGCCCCTTCTGGAAGGAACAGGGCAGCTGGAATTTGTGTGCAGACAAGAAACAGCAGCCTTGCTCCCAGCTGAGCCCAGCTGAGCTAGGCATTGCTGCCACAGCTGGGCAGAGCCCTTTGTCAAAGGGCCTGGGGACAATTTCAGGTTCACGTGTTTGGACCTCAGATTGTTTTGTTCTAGGAAACCTTAAAAGCACCCAAAGCCTCTTTCCTGGTGCTCTTTTTATTTGTGTGTGAGCTCTCTCTACCTGTGGCTTTGGCCTGAGAGGTGGACAGCCAAGACCCCCTCACAAAGGCTGTGAGATGCTGCCCACCTGCCCCTGCAGCTGCTCTAAGTAAAACCTCAAGGCTGAGTTAACACCGCTCTCTTTTTTTTTTTATGG
Source organism: Cisticola juncidis (assembly GCA_013400215.1). Lineage (NCBI taxonomy): Eukaryota > Metazoa > Chordata > Aves > Passeriformes > Cisticolidae > Cisticola > Cisticola juncidis. Next base: position 590,943 of record VXBR01002567.1, on the reverse strand, counting down.
ATGTGTTTGGAGTGCCCCATTGCTTTGGGCAGTCTGGGCTGTTAATTAAGTTATTAGCAAGGAAATTTAGAGATTTGCAATCCCCCTTTATGACAGAATATCTCAGAGGGCTATCAAGCAGGTGTTTTAGAAAGTGAAAATGCCTTTTGGTGCCGGAACAGTCGCAGATGTCTGAGGACAGTCTGTGACAGTAAATCCCTACCAACACCCCCAGCCAGGGGCAGCCTGTTCTGTGATGAGCTGTCCCTTGGGTTGCTGCCTGGGTCTTCTTCCAAGGCTGCTCCTTCATGGCAGCGCTGCTCTGATGAGGAGTTCATCATGGTGTCTGGGATCTCCCTGGTGGGATGTGTCTCCCTTGGCAGCCCCTGCTCTGAGCTCTGTTTGCTGCCTGTGCCTTCCTCACCCTGAGGTGAGGCCCAGCTGCCTGTGTGCAGCTCCTGCTCATAGTCCTGCTCTCACCCCATGGATGGTGCCTGGCTCTGGCTCGTTCCAACCCCTCAAAAGGATCTCCAAGGTTGGATTCAGCTCTGCCTGCACCTACAAGAGCAAAGTCGCTTCCAGTGCCCCTCTCCCCAAATCCTGCTTGGCTGAAGTAATCCCTGTGAACACTTCCCTGTGAACACACTGAGTTGTTGGAACCCTGGGCACTGAGAATTTCAGACTTTCTGTGCTCACAGGCACTGACCCCCAAGCAAACACTGCATTGGACCTGAGGCTGTGGAGAAGGCTCCCAAAATTGAGTGACAGCACTGGGATTGTGGGTGTGGAGTTGAATAGAAGTGTGTGACATCGCAGGGTGGAAAACATAGAGTTTAAGGTTTTAAAATATAGTAATATATATAAAGCAAGATGGAGGATTTAGGGATAGGCTAATCCTTCTTTTCCACCTTCTTCTTCATGGGTCTGGGTGGTGTTTTGTAATTGGGTAGAAAAATCCTGCAGGCCACGGGTGGTTGGTTATTGGGTTAAAAGTAAAAATAATTTAGGTGTCATTTCATAATTGGGCAGTTTGTGCTTAAAAGGCCTGTAGAGAAAGAGATAGGAGCCATTTTTACCTTGTTGTCTAGAAGTGCTGTAGAACTCACAGTTTGTGAGACTCTAATAGAAATAAGAATTCATAAATATCTAAGTCCGAACATGAAAATCCACCTCTCGAGCATTCAATCCCACCTCTGGCAAAAAGAAGATAAAAAGCCACACTTTCTGTCCCTGCTGCACCCCTTGGCAGGGCTGAAGATGCTCCTGGAGGCTCAGGGCAGGTTGGGGATGCTCTCAAGGCCACCCCATGCAAGGCAGGACCGCAAGGGAAGGAAGGGCTGAGCCCTTGCCAAGGCCATGGTGTGGTCACTGTCTGGATGTGCAGAACCCTCTAGAGGGAGCCCCGAGCCCAGCCATCCCCAGGCGAGGTTCCGCCGGGTCACAAAGATGCTCTGAGCGTGTTCAGAGGGAGGTTTGGGGAGCGTTCTGCTCCTTGGGGTTTTTTCCCCTTAAGGCTCCGCACTGCTTTGATGGTGTCATCGTTTGTAGCTGTGGGTTTGCTTGCCCTCTCTGAATAGTTCAGCATGTCCCCATCTCCCCAAGTGCCTCCTCAGCCACCTCCAGCCTCTGTCCCTTTTAAACCCACCTGAAGAGGGTTGAAATCTCCTCCCGTGGTGCCTCCAGGAGCGCTGCACTAACAGAGGGTGGGCACTTCACTGCCCTGGCCCCAAGGCCAGCTCTAGTGGGGAGCATTTTGGGCAGCAGCCATCCCTAGTGGCATTTGCAGCTCTCCACAGCAGTGCCCTGGGCCACAGCTGCCTGCTTGGGAAGTCCCCAGGCTCCTGAGCAAGGAGCACGACTTTGTTTCCTCACAGAAAGCGCCCTGTGCTCCCCACCAGAGCCTGTCCTGGAGCTGCTCACCCAGCCCAGCATCGTGGGGCCTTCATCCTCTGTGCAGGGCAGGCAGGTCCCCGCCAGGTGTTCAGGCAAAAGCAGCTCTGAGCAGTTTCCAGCAGCAGTCTCCATCCTTCCCCTGCTTGGCATGGGTGACACAGAGCTCACAAAGGGTTCTTGAGTTGTCCCTGCTGCTTCTTTCATGGGTTTCTCCTTTCAGCAGGTGGGTACAAAGAGGAGGCCCTGTAGGAGATACCAGATCAGGAGGTATCTCCAGGATTTGTGTGTGCTTGTGTATAATAAAGGTAAAGGCATGGGCAACTTCTTCCATTAGTCTCAAAGTGTCTCCAATGGTCTGACCACACATGGAACTGCAGAAGTTACTCAAAAGCTCCAAAGGCAGCTGTGTCCATCCTGCTGCAGACCTTCCCAAGGGAGTATCCCACCTCTGCTGCCACCCCTCTGTCCTTCTCCTGCCCCTCTGGGCCTCCACACCCTGCAGATGCCCTGGCATTCCTGGGCTGTGTATCCCAGCACCCACCAGGGGAAGTGGGAAGAGCAGTGGAAGCTGCCTGGCACCCCCAGAGCAGCTGGGATCCCCCATGTTCCAGCAAGGGCTGCAATGGCTCTCTTCCCCATCCTCAGGAATCTCTTGTCCATCCTCTTCCCTCCTCCTCCTCAGCCACTCACAACACCAAAGCCCTGGAGGCTCCACTCCTCCCTTCCCAGGAGATCTGGTTGAGCAGTTAGTGCAGGATTTACGCTGTGCTAGGACAATCACTGCTGCCTGCAGGACTAAGCCTCATGGATATTAACCATACTGGGATCAGGGCCCTGCTGGTTCGCTTTCTCCAGCCTGGCTGGATCTTTCCTGCCCATTCCTTTATTCATTTACAAGTCCTGTGATGTCCCCAGCCACATCTGATTTCCATCCAGCTGGACAGCGAACTCACATTTTTCTCACGGTCTCTGTGCTCTTGTGCTTTGGGTCTCTGCCAGGCACTTCACATCTTCAACTTGCCTTTTTTTTTGGGAGGGTCCTCCCTCCCTCTTTCTTCCCAGCCTTTAAAGGAAGAAAAATAAAAATGGTCCACAGGAAGAGCCAGGCTCCTTCCAGGACTCCCCAGGGATAGACCTGCTCCCCTCCCTCCATGCCAAGCAAATAAAATAAAATATCCCAAAACCAACCAGCCACAAGAGCACTCACCAGTCCCATCAGCTGCTGGTGCTCAAAAGCACCACATACTTTGGGACTGGGGATTTGCTGGTGACCCACACCGAAATGGAAGTGCCATGGTGGCTTTTCTTCTGCTTGGAAACAACCTTGAGGCAGAATGAACCTGAAGTCGTGGTGAAAATATCCTGGACCAGATGTTTTCTGGGCTGCTGGGGCTGTGCTACCCCTTCTCACAGACAGGCAAGTGTGTAGAAACCTGCTCTTGTGCCAGGACTTATTTTGATCCCAGTGAACTTTGCTCCCTCTGGATTTCCTCCGCAGGAAGCAGAGTCCCTGGGGTCAAAAGGTCTCCCTGTTTTACGCAGGGGAAGCCTCATGGCAGCACAGATATACAGCCCTGCCATGCACACTCCACTGGCTTTTTTTCTGGGGAAAAAAAAAGGATTGATATTTAAATTACATCATGTTTTGAATCATAAGAAGGAGCTTTGCGTTAGCAGCTGAGCTGCCCTCAAGTTTTTAAGGGCATGACGCATCTCTCCAGGCAGTGATGACTGAAGGCAAAGGCTGCTCATCCCTTTGGGCTGGGTGTTTTCTGCACCTGCTCATGGAGGTGCCTGTTTGAAGCCAGGTAACTGCAGAAATGTCTGTCATGCTACAAAACAGCAGAAAATGGGCTTCACTTTTCTTGCAGACTGGACTGATCGGTTTCTGAGTCCCAGAGGGTGACAGGAAGCTGCTGAGACAGCAATAAGCGCGTTCTGAGGAAACTGAAAACATCATTTTCTCATTTTCCCAGCTGACAAGGCTTTGGTGTGTGCTGGATATGTGACCTTGCCTCTCCTCCTTACCCCAAGCTGTCCCCTCATGCCTGGCACAGGTTTGTGGGGTGCCACCACAGCATCCTTGCCCCAGACTCTGTCTTGGTCAGTCTTTCCACCACAATAAATAGGCTGCTCTCAACATTTCCCTTGATTTTAGGCAGAATTGCAAAGGCAGGAGGGTTCACCCCTTTCCAGGTCTCATCCCCCAGAACCTCCTGTGGCAGGTTGCACTCTTGTGCAAGCCTTTCAAGAGAGGTGAGGCTGGAATTTGATGGTCAAAAAAGAGTCCAGGACTCAGTGGAGACTGCAGGACTGTGCCAGATGGTACAAAGCTTAAAAGTGTCACAGTCCCTCCAAGGAAAAGTAGAATAAAAGAGTCCAAAACTTCAGGGGGTTTGAGGCAGAAGTGGTTTCAGCAGCATGCTAATCTCTGGCATTCATTACAACTTTAAATCAGTGCTTTGAAAATAAAAAGAAATAAAAAGGTCCTGTGATGATGAAATGTGCTGTCAGGAAATGTCTCTCACCTTGTGGCAGATGGAGGTTTCTATGGTAACACCTTATGATTTTAGGGTTCTGCCTCAAATGGGACTTGGTGCTAAAAAATCTGTACGAGGTTACAGCGAGAGCTTCGCAAAGAGAGGAAATTCTGTGGTGAGCACTTGGCGACAGCACTGAGACATTGCAGCAGTAAAAACTCAAAGCTCACCCCCCAAAAGGCAGTGTGAGACTCTGCATGAAAGGCTTCAGGGCTGTCCTGGGCAGGATGAGCCCGTGGAACCCTGAGGGTCTGGCATGGGGACACGCATGGCTCCCGTTCCTCGAGTGATGTTGCAAAGAGAGGATTAAGAAAATGCTTATTTTGGTTGCAGACAAACCACTGGCAACTGAAAATAAACAGGCAGGGCATCAGCTCCAACTGAGCTTCGAATAAAATGCAGGATTTGAAAAGAATAGTTGTTTGTTTCAAGCACAGCTTCAAGGACAGCAGAAAAACCTTTGATGTCCTGAGCCCCTCTGCAGTTCAGCTTTTGGTTTTAGATGTGTGTCTTGTTGGGTGCAGATCTTAACATAATTATTATCTCATATGCTTATAAGATATGAATATGAAAAATATATGAAAAAGAATAGAAAAAAGCTTGCTGGTCATTGCTTTGGTGCAGGACATCTGGGTGCCAGAGGGCTTGGGAGGTGATGGAGGCAATGGTCCAGCAGCACTCAGGAAGTGTGTTTTCCTTTGAGGCATGTTGCTTCACCCCTCCCTACCCTCTCTGCAGTTCCCAGTGCCTTGGAAAGCTGGACCCTCCAGTGAAAGGGAACCCTGACACTCCCAAGGACTGATTTTCAGAGGAGGGACAAGAGGGATGGATTTTTTTCCCCAAAAAAACTTTTGGTTCAAAGCGAGGCCACCAAGCAATGGAATGATTTTCGAGCTCCGTTTCCTCTCCCGCCTTCTAAATCTCTGATTTCAAAGCCTTTGTTTGTTTTTTTCCCCTTTAAGCAGACACAGATTGCTTTAAAGACAGAGCAGTGTTCCCCTGCTTGGCTAATTAAAGCCCTAAAATTTGTGTTGGTGCAATGGGCTTGTCTGGTGCTCAGTGAGCAGGGAGAGAACTCTGCTGTGGCACTTGGATCATGCCTGGACAGGGCTGCACCTGCTCCTGCTGCCCTGGGGCTCCTCCAGGCATGGAGAGAAGGCACCCAGGGAGGGAGAGAACCTCTGGCACATAGAAGGGATCCCACCGAGGTTAAAGGGAGCTGGGGGAAGGCTCTGCTTTGGTGGATGGAGGAGCAGATGATCCCAGCTGGAATGCCACCACTCCAAGGCTGCACCATCCCTGTTCCCCTTCTCTTCCTCTTCACCGCTCCGTCTGTGCAGGATTCCTGCGATTTCCACTCTCAAACAGGCTTCCTATCTTTCTACATGTGATTTTTTGGGGGGTGACAGCCTCGAGAAGAGGTTTCAGGGTGTGCAGCAGTGCCATCTGTACCTCCCTGCTGAGGGCAGTCAGTTTTTCACCCAGCAGCAGCAGACATGTCTTAGCTGAAGGGAGAATTCCTTTGGCCACAGAGAAGATGAGTTGAGCATGCCCAAGGGGATGTGGGATCTGTGGGACCTCAGGCACAGCTCACAGCCATAGGTAGGAGATGTGGATGTGATGGGAACCAGGAAGAAGGAGGGTGGCAGTGATGGGTTTTGGGGACCTGGGAGGTTGATGCTGCAGGCAGAGTGAACACAGCCCTGTGTTTGGGTTGATCTCATAAACACCATCCTTCAGACAGCCATCAGCAGGGTTAGACCATGGAACCAGGGCTCTTTGGACTTTAGGAGCCTTTACTGGGGGAAAAAGGAAGGAGGAGAGTAAAAAAAATGTTGCATGAAAATAAACAAACGTGGATAAATTAAATATGACCTGAAGAAGTCACCAGAAACATTATCTGAGGGAGGTTTGAGGGTGGAAGGAAGAGGCAGAGAACCCCTCAGTGCTCCGGAGGAGCTGGCAGCACTGGGGCAAGCAAGCCTTTGGCTTAGCCCTCTACAAAATCACACTGCACCAGGACCTGCCCTGGCTGTGCTGAGGCTCCTGGGTCAACAGAACAAGCAAGGACTTGGACTCCTCTCCTTCCTGCTGCTCCTTGTGCCTGCAGCATTGCCCCAGTTTCCAGCCCCCAGTGGTCAGTCCATGAGTGGGTAATTCACTCCTCGAGACTTCTCCCCTGCCTGAGCCCACCTCAGAGCACGGCTCCACATCACCTCCTCCAGCTTTCCCTGCTCCAACCCAATCTGCTTGGCACTGAGGCAAGAAAAGAGTTGCACAAAGCTGTTCAGAAACCAGGCCCCTCCGGTGATTTCCAGCCACTCCAAAACTGTTTGAAACCCTACACCGAGACCTCCCAGAGCTGCTTTTTCCCTGTTCTTCTGCCTCCACCTCGGTGGCTGAGGTTTCTCCAGCACCCAGCCACACACCCAGAGCTGCTGGGAGGAGGGAGCAACCAGTGCAGCCCTGAGCTCCCACCCAGCACCCACCTTTCACCTCCCACCCTGCTAGGGGTCTGAAAACTCAGCTAAAAACTGAGTTTTTACTCAGTAACTCACAGTTACTCGCTGTAGTTGCCCATCAGTGCTTGGCAAATTTGGGCACTAGTCAAGCAGTGCCTGGGGGACCTACTCATCTCCTGAGGAGTCCCAGAACCTCTGAGTGGGGAAACCTGTGTATTCCCATGTACTGAGGGGTCTCCTTTCTTCACTAAGGAGTAGGAAAATGCTAATTTAAAACATATGTTTTTAAACAAGCGTTACTGGGCCTGCCTGGTCTCCAGATGCTTGGGTGTATTAATGTGTGTGAAGAGGTCTCCTTGCTCCAAGAAGAAAATATCTGTTCTGGCAACCCCCAAGTCCTTCCTACAGAGCTTTTGAAGAGATGCCATGTGAGGCAGCACCAGGCTCTTCTTCTGGTCCTTGTTGGGATTGTCTGTGGTTTTGTCAAGCAGGAAACATTTCAGAAGCATATGAAAGTGGTTCCTGAAACTTCAGTGCATGCTTGGAGCATGTGATTTTTCCCTACCAGATACTTTCCTCAGCCACCTCCTCTTGAAATGCCAGCTAATCCTGTCTTCAGGCAAAGCAACCCCCTCCCACTCCCTTTTGCAATGGGAGGCAGATCCCTGCCTGCCCTCAGACTTCCCTCTATTACCATAACTCCTTCTCTTCCCATTAAAGCTGTTTTCTTTAAATACAGTGAAGAAAAGCCCTCTGTTTTTGGCTCACCCATCTCCCATGGTCAGTTTTCCCTGAGTGCCCATTCCCAGGCAGCCAGAGACAGATCCTGCAGGGCACGGTGGCCAGGGACAGGGATGTGCTGTGTCCTGCCATGGTGCATCTCCAAGTGCTCCTCAAGCCTTGTCTGAGGCTGCTCAGTGACTTCCCTCAGTGGTGTCAAGGGGCTTTCAGAAAGTGCCCAAAGAATTTGGGATTTGGGGACAAGGCACCAGGCAGGAGCACAGCTGGACCCTCTGCCTGCAGGTTTTGTAGGTGTGGAGATAAATGCAGGCAGCCTGCTGAGCAATTCACACGTGGAGGGATTCATCCCTGGGCATTCACACGCAGTAACCCTGCCATGAGGTGCCATTGTGTGTGTGGTGTATTTATGGCTGCTGTAAAACCATTTTCAGAGCCTCGGAAGAAATCATTTTGGGATGCTTTGAGCTGAAGTCTACTTCTCCATGGTGATAATTTCACATTCCTGCTGTGCTCAGTGATCCTGCCTTCAGAATTATTCCAGTTTTCAGACGGGGGCTCCCTGTGTTTCTAGCTGGAGTGGGTTGGGTGATGGTGCTGTCACCCCAGGGATGAATTTGGAAGCTGTGCTCTGTGCCCAGCTGTGATGAGGACTGAGTGCTGCCCCCTGAGTAAGGTCTGAGCTGGCACTCAGCCCTGTGGGATTAAAGGGAATCTGTTCACAGAGCAGTGTGCTGGGCACCTTGCACAGTTCATGAGAAGGTGCAGACCAAGCCTCGAGGAGGTTCCACTCTGCAGCCCTGACTTTGCTGGGCACCAGCAGCTACCTGCCCTAACTTGGCTCACTTGTCCTGCTGTGAGGACAGGGGGCCCTTGCTAACAGACAAAGTCCCCAGGACCCTCAATCCTGCCCAGCCAGGCAGATCTGCACCAGAGATACCTCTGGGAAAGCAAGAAAATTCCTCACATTTGAAACCCAGAGGTGTCTCAACCCCAGCACTTCTGCTCCCGGGGAGCTGGCAGCCACCAAAGCTCAGTGTCCCCATGTCCCACTGGCAGAGGCTCAGGTGTCAAACCCCTTTGGGGTGTGTGGTGGCTGTGGTCAGGGCTGGAGGAGCAGCTCCAGAAAGAAGCTGTGTGAGAGAGGTGCAGCTTGGATGATCCTAGCTCCTGCCCCCTTCCAGCTTCTTGGAGCTGCATTAGCACCCCTAGATTTCCACGTGGTGACTCTGCAAGCACCTGCAGGGACAGTTGCCAAGCAAGGTGCTGACTGAAATGACTAAAGGAATTCACAGCTGGCCCTGGGATTGCCAAATCTCTGCCTTTGACTACAAACATGTCGTGGGTTTTACCAGTCTCATGTGCCCATGGAAAATATCACCCACAATCTTGCCCCTCCCTCACCAGCCCGTGAGGATTTCAGGAGTTTTGGTTCCCAAAAGCAGCTGATGAAACCCCAGGAGCACGAATTAAAGCAGAGGCTGTGGGATGCAGATGCAGCACTATGGGGAGGGGGGAAGGAGCAGTCAAGCTGCCCAAAACCAGAGCTCACCCTCTGCTGCCGTGGGGGCTGTGCCCTGCAGCCCCTGCCCAGCTGTGTGCAAACAAACACAGAGATCTCCTGATCCCGTGCCAGAGCATCCAGCGAGCCCCTGCTTTCACATCCAAAGCAATTGAGCACCTGAGTGCTCAATTCACTCACACATGAGCAGCTGAGCAGCCTACACTGAGCATAAAGAGTCATCAACAAGTGTTCTGTGCAGGAGGTGGGCAACCATCACCTCCCAGCACTGAGCTGGAGAGCTGCAGCAGGAAAAACAAAGTTGGTGACTTGGGAGAACAGAGCTCTGAGGACACAGATGGAAAAATGTTGCATTTGAACTGCCCTAATATTCTTTTTTTTTTTTTTTTTCCTTGCAGGCACAAGTCCTGACATTTGTAAGAGGTGCAAGGGCTGGGGTTTGCCATGGTTATTCGCTCAGACTTCTGTGGCCTTCCTGGCTCAGTGTTTTGCAGGTATGAGTGTTTGCAATAAGTATTGCATGAAGGTTTTTACGACATTCATTCCTCCATCCTGGTCCTGGGGGACAATGGGTGAAGTCATGACAAATACATATATTTGGACTTTGATAATGTTGACCCTGGTATTCTAGTCCATGGTGTAAGGGGTGGAGTTCATAACAAACAAAAATTGGGATTGTAATGCTGATAACTCCCAGGCTCTCTGGTCCCTAGGGGCAAGGAGTGAAATTTTAGTTCACATGCACACATTGTTTCAGAATTAACCCCTCTGAATGATGTGCAGGAAGCAAGAGAGGAGCTTGAAACCGTTATGTATTGGGATTGTGATGATGTTGAAAGGCAGGTTGGTAATAGATCCGTGTTCAAATGGTTTTTAAGGATGATCTTCAAGGAGAGGAGTGAGCTGGGCACCGTGCAGGGGTTGCTGCGTCCACCCGTGGCTTCTAGTGAGCTCACACAGAAGAACCAACAGGTTCATGCATCAGCAGCTGATTAATTCATACATGAGTCCTCAGACAATGCCTGCCCAGATCACCCATGTGCCTGGGCAGCTCCTCCGTGCCCCCGTGGCTGCCTGACCCGCTCACACATGAGAGCCATGTGTGAGCCATGTTCTGTCCATGCATCAGAGCCCCAGTGAGTCACACATCAGCACCTGGCTTGCTCACACCTGGGCACCCATTGGAATTCTCTCCCACCCAGGTGTTTTTAGCTCCACAAGGGCCCAGCACCCTCTGAGGGTGTCCAGCACCGGACAGAATGTGGCTTAAAACGATTCGTGAGACTGCATGGCCAGGTGTGTCTTGGAAAAGCAAAAAGGTTTTCATAAAAGAAGAAAATAACACAAAGCCAATGAACAAAGCTGTGCACAGTGTAGGAACAGGTCCCACACACCTGCCACAACACCCCCAAAATGTGCCCTTCCTTAAGTATTGAACAATTTAGGTGGGTTTTTTGGCAAGCAGCCCAATAGAGAACAGCCAGACTTCTGAGGAACAGCTAAAGAGACCTCTCAGCGTTTTTTGCCTTGGCATTGAGCCAGTTATGGTCAGGAGGGCACAGAAACCTCTGGCCTTCTTCTCTTAAAAGGCCTTGGGGTGAAACTGAGACCCTTTTCCTCACACAGAAAACATTTCCCTGGTGCAATAGGCACCCAATCCGCCCGCGGAGCAGCGCCAAGGCAATTCCTGCATTGTCACCCAACTGGTTTGTGCCTGGACAGCCCAACAGCTCAGGGAAGGCTGATGGGAGGGCTGTGTTAACTGGTAGTAATGACAGAAACACCCCAACAGCTCAGGGAAGGCTGATGGGAGGGCTGTGTTAACTGGTAGAAGCAGAAACGAGGCCAGAACTCCCCAGGTTGAGACAGTTTCACCTGCAGTGCTGCTGAGCTCCTGATCAGCCAGCTGGAGAGCTCTGGGCGCTGGAAAGAGGGAGGCAGGGGCAGGTTTTGTCCTGATGGTGATCATTGCCTGACCTTCTGTCTAAAGGGACTCCTACAGCACCTCAGCTGGGGACAGGACCTTTGGGTCCATCCCCTTCTACGTGTTGGGGTTTTCTTTAACCCCTCTAAGCATCTCCTAAGAGGAGTTTTGTGGCACATCCTGTGGTCTGAAAGGCTTTGCCAGCCTATTCTGCCTGGTCTTCTGGGGGAGTAGAAACTCCAAATATGTTCTCTAGACAAAAAGCTGTAGTTTTGTTTTGTTTTGTTGGTTTTGGTTTTTTTTTTTTGGACTGCCGACTTTCAGTGGCTTTGCAGTGAGCACATCAATAGGGGGTAACCTGTCACCACCCAGCCACTCAGGAACCGGCCACAGGGCTAAAATCTGAGTTTTGGGTGCTGTGGTTTCTACCTCACAGGGGCCAGAGCATCATGACTGGGACTGCCTCAGCTGCACAAGCATCTTCTGGGGGTTGGGTGTTCCACCTGGAGCCTTCAGCACAGCAGAACACAGCCCGAGATGCTCCACCAAGGTAGGGGCTGGCTCAGATGGCCACTTTCTTGTTCTCTGCAGGCACAGCAGAGGTGAAACTGCTGGCTCAGGCAAATGGGCACCCCCAGCCAGTGCTGGCCTCTCTTCAGCTGCTGGGGTGTTACTGCAGATGCCACTTGCTCGGTTGTCTTTTTGTTCTGCGTTGCATGACCCAGCAAACACAAATAATTGACCGCAGCAGGGTTGAATGACAAATAATGATCAGGTAAGCACAGGAATATTTGCACAAGAAAGAGACAAAGTAGGTGGTGCCGAGGCTGGAGGCATTAAATCAGTTTAGGAGGGAACTCAGCAGAAATGTCCACTTATTTCCTTTACTTCCATGGGGACCTGGTTTCCACTGATCTCAGGTAACTCGGGGGAACCCAGCTCAACCTCAGCCAAGCAGGCACAGAACTTTACACGGCAAATTTCAAAGCTCACACCTCCAGAACCACTGAGTGCTCACTGCAGACACAGACCCTGGAGGCCAAACCCTTCTTTGGACTTTGCTCCCTGGACAGGGAAAACCAGTTTGGTGTGGTTGAGTCTGTGGGTGTCTCTGGTAGCTGAACACAGCAGAGTTTTTGGGAGGCAGGGGGGTGTGGGTGATGGCCACTCTGAGGTGTTCCCAGCCATCCATCCCTGCCTGGCCATGGATGGAGCTGCCTTGCCCTGGCAGGGTTGTTTTGGAACTGGCACTTCAAGGAAAGGTGCACTTGGAGCCACCTTGCAGGTGGAGGTTAACACTGGGAGGATGGGATGGACTCTGTGCTCCTCACCCTGCTCAAATGATGCTTCCATCTCACGTTCGGGGGAGAATTCTTCTCTCACACCTCTGCTGCCCACCTGGGATGCTGCAAAAAAAAAAACAAAACCAAAAAAACACCCTTTTTCTCTGCCCTTTTCTAATCTTTGTCATAGGAGAGAAACCGTGACAAATAAATAAATAAATAAATAAAAAGGAGGAAGCCTAACCTTTAGGAAATACTTAAGGAAATACTTCAAAATAAATTAAAAAAAAAAAATGTTTTCTCTTCCCACTGCCTAAACTAAATTTTTTTTTGTCTTTTTGTCTTTTAGTTTGTTTTTTTTTTTTTTTTTTAGAGGGTGGGGTGGGAGGGAGGTGAGTGGAGTAGATTTTTGGGTTTTGGGGTTTTTTTTGTTTTAAAGCTAGGCAGCTGCTCTGTCCCAGATAGACATGAGCTGGCCACAAGGGCTGAACAAACTCTGCCAGCAACCCCTCAGCACCAGAATGGAGCATGGGCAGGCAGGAGGCTCTGCTTTGCATGGACACCCTGGCATCTGCCAGACACCCCTCCTATGGCTGAAGTCGAGCAGAGCCAGAAAAAAAAAAAAATTCTCTTCCTCAATCCAGATTTGCAATTGCTCTGCTCCGGGTTTGCCAAGGCACCATGGCAGCAAAGAGCTGGCAAACCTCTCTCCAAACAAAAGCTCCGTGGGGCTGGGTGAAGCTGAGAAGGGTCCTAAATTAATAAATGTAAAAGTAGAAGAAAGCCACACCGGGGCAGTTACTTTCATGGAAAGAAGCTGCTTGATTTTGCCCTTGAAAGTTGGTGGCGTTTAAAACAATTGTAAACATGTCAGTGTACATGGAGACGGTTTCTATAGCAGCACAGCAACAGTTAAGGGCTTGCTCCCAAACATACCCCAAAGGACACTAAAAATAGTGTGTGTGTTGGATCAAAACCCCTATACATACCCGGGAACACATACAGAAACTAGGAGTTTGTGAGCCTCCATTGTTTTTGGTGGTTTTTTTTCAATTTTCCCCCTTATTTCCTTGCCCTTTTCTGAAGGGACTGGCAGGAAGGTGCTGGGTGAAGCACAGAAGGTGGGGAGGGGTGTGCCCAGCGCTGGCAATCCTCTTCCCAGTCCTTCCCAAGCCGGGAGGATGCCGTGTCCTCTCCCCACCCTGCCACGAGCAGACCCAGCAAACACAAATCAGCCAAGGCTTGAAGAGATGCCTCCTCCTCCTCTCCCCTCTGCTCTGTCCTCACGGTTGCCTGGTTGCAAGCAATGCCTGCGTGTTCCTGGGAGCTAGCAGAACTGCTGCTCTCCCCTGGCAGCAGGGAGAGGCTGGGGGACACAGCAAACACCGCGCCCCCCTCCCTTCCTGCCCAGAGGTTCCATCCTGCCCATCCCTGCCCAGGGGTTCCATCCTGCCTGTCCCTGCCTGCAAGCTCACACGGGGTTGGCACTTGGGGAAGTTAGCTGCTGCCCTTGAAGCTGCATTCGAGCCAGCTCGGGGAGCTGGGTGCTGTGCAAAGCTGGGGCAGAAGTGCCTCCTTCCTTGGCCCAGGCATCCGTGCCCATCCCCAGGGTGGCTTTTGCCTGCCAGCATCTGCTCCGGCAACCCCAGGCTGCCTTTGAAGCAGGGGGAGCTTCGCTCCTGTGGTTTGGCAGAGGGAAAAAATGGCCTTTCTGGGAAAGGAGGGTGTGTGCTCCTCAAGAGGAGCGTTCAGAGACACTCCTGTGGCTGCAGTGACAACATCCTTGGGAGGGAGAGTGCAGAAGTCCACTGTGCTCCTGAGAGACCGCGCAATGCGTGCCACAGCAGAAGCCAAGACAGGCAGCAGGGAAACTGGCCAAAGCATACAGCACTTACAGCACGGCAGAGAAATCCAGCTTGATGCAAGACAGGGGATTTTCAGGGGGAAAGAGAAGCACTCAGGACATGCCATGGGCAATCTTCTTCCCAAAGAGCAGGGTCTTAATATTACACTTTTTTTCCACGCACCTTCACACTCAGGAAAATGCAAGTTATAAACGCTGAATGGAGGAACGCTTGAAATCCCCTGAAGTGAAGCTGTCTCCCATCTTTCTTATTTCCTTGTTCTTTTAAAAATAGCAGCAGTCCTCTCATGACAAAGCACCAAAGGTATAATGGCATTTAAGTGTTCAACTACCCCACGACAGCGATGCCATACCCAGAGCATCGTTCGTAAATCCAGTGATGGTTTCAGGAGGGGTGCAGGCACAGAGAGCATTACTCTCATATCTTGGGCAGCTCTACTCATGCTGCTTTTACAATATAGATGTTTTATAATTTTTCTTTACTATAAACAAGTACCTTCCTGTGTTTTGAACACATTACATGCTGCAGCAGTTAAGGAGTTACGGGTCCCTGCTAATAAAATCTGCACATGTGGATTTATTGCACGCATTGGTTTGCAAAATAATACCTCAGTAAAAAAACATTGCAGGGAAAGGCTTGGGGCCTGTGGTCAGTGTTGGGGAAATTGCTTGCTAGCAGGTTGAAATCACCACCCTGTTCAGCCCCTTGAGGATGATAATTGGTACCTCTCAGATACGAGTGACAAATGGCATTTAGCATTGCTGCAGCATCTTTGAGTACCAATAGCATCTCACGTCTCTCTCTGTTCTTATACTGCAGAGCTCAGAATCCTCTCTTTTGACAAATGAAAAGTCAAATGAAAGTTCTGTCTGTGTTCCCTGAGCAGCATTCCTGGCAAAATGAAGATCACCAGTTGGAAACAGCACAACAAACCATAAAACCACAGCAGCCGTGCCACACCACCTTTGTGACCCATCCAGGGTTTTGTGATTCTCCTACATTCCATCCTGGTTTAAGGCAAGCAAAGCTCACTGCCAGCAAGGGCAGGGTGGCCACAACAAGGGCCTCAGAGCTGTGGGACAGGCCCCAGCTGCTCTCTGGCTGTGCAGCCCTGTGCTTTGAAGCGTGGCTGTGGCACCACATGTCCTCCTGCCTTTGTCCTTCCAGCTGTCCTGTACCCTGCCTTTAGGATGTGACTGCCCTCAGTGTGACCTGAATTGCTGTTTGTTTGGGGACAACAGGCACTGGGGCAAAAAAAAAATGAAAATAAACCTTGGGCTGAAGCCTGGTTATGGCATAAGCTACTTGTTCATGCAACAGAGAGTGTAGCACTGACACCATTCCCAAGGCAACTGGGAAGATGGTGCCAAGGTCTGGACTTCTTGACTTCACCTTCTTTGCACATCATCCCACATACTTCCACTCTGCCATTGCTCTCAGTGCCAGAGAGGAGAGCTCTCCCCACCCCAAGACACCCAGAGAAAGATCATGCCTATGCTCAGCCAGGGTTAAACTGCAGTTTTGGCTTCAGTCTTGCATTCCCAGCCACCTCCACGCAGGCTATGCCTGAGGAGAGCCCAGACACACTGTCTCCCAGCTGATTTTACTCATGGGTTATTTAAAGCAGACATTGATAGCTCTGAAGTCACAGCAGCTCAGCGTGGCCGACAGTGGCTAATGAAGGTGAATGTCAGGAGTCATCATCAAAGTGATTAGTGTAATTAAACTGAGTTGTGAAATGCCAGTGCCAGCAGCAGAGAAGTCCTTCTGAGGTTTGCTTCACTGGATTGAAAACTAGGTGATTCCTTTGAATGCCCTGATGCACTCTCTGGTTTTCCTTTGGTTTTCCTTTGCATCAGCTCTCCTGCTCAGTTGCTGAGCTCTACCCTCATGTTGGCAGCTGCTTGTGCTGTGACAAACTGCTGCTTTCCCTTTTTCCTCATGCTCTCACTTCCCAAGCTATAAAGCACAGGTGAAAATATTTAGGTGAAAATATACCTGACAAGGCTGATGTGCAGATTAATTAAGATTTCTCAAGTGCCCTGAAAGTTGCCAAGTGTTATTGCTACATAACAACTGTTGCTACGTAGCGAAAATTGCTGCCACCAGAACAAGGCGCAGACACTGCACCTACATTTCCTGGCCTCACAGGGGTTCAAAGCCCAGCTTTCCTTTGAGTCTGCATCCAGAAAAAAATCCTCTTTTTAGCCTCTCTGATGCTTTGCTCACGTTTCTTCTGCAGTTTTTTGTTATTCCCTTCGGTTGGTCGGGTGGTACAAGACTACACCGTCGATTGTCCCTGTGTGCCCCATCCCAGAGCAACGCAAGGGATGGGGTCTGCCAAGGACAGGGGTGGGCAGCAGCTGGTCCCTGCTGTACCCAGAACAGTGTCAACACCCAGCCCCAAAAAACTGTTTGGCTCCAGCCATGGGGGCAGCAGGGCGGATCTGCCAAGCTCTGTGATACCACACCTTGGTGTGTCCGAGTGACTCACAAGGCATTCCACGGCCATTTCATTTCTCTTCCCCTTTTTGCACAACTAGGGGATGATGTTTTTGAAAACTACAGGTTTTCCCCTCCACTTTCTTGTTTTCCTGCTGGGAAAGCCTTGTTTCTGATGGCTGTGAGCCTTGGCTTGGTGGGCATCACATTGGTCACTCCTCCCGAGGAGCATCAGTGCTGCCAGCACTGAGGATGAGCTTGGCTCACACCAGTGGCTTTGGGGCCATAATCAAGCCCCAAAGACAACACATATATTAACAAATCAAGTGTGTTGTGGGTAGCTTCCCAGTCCTGAGTCCAGCTGGCAACATCCTACTGCTGTCAGAGGAGGCAACCCCATCCAAAGTGCTGCCTCTGAGTTGTCTCCAGCTCACACCACTTCCTACCCATGCCTGGTCAGTGCTTGGCTTCACCAGCCTGCTCCAAAATGGTGCTGAGGCTCTGGAACGGGTTATTTCATTGTCACAGACACAGCCAGTGTGTTTTAGGGGCCATTCATCAACCCCAAGCCAATTCTAGGCCATTTGGTGCTGGTGGGCTTCTGGCAAAGACCACCAGGAGTGGGTTGAATGGTGTTTCATCTTCCACAGGATGATGCTGGACACAGTAGAGCCCCCAGAGTCGTGGCTGGTGGGCAGGCAGAGCTGAGCACTTGCTAGGAAGGTGGGATGCTGGCTCCTGCTAGCGAGCCTGTGCTTTCACAGCTCTGATTCATCCTGGGCTGCAGCAGGCTGCCGTACCCCGAGCCTGCAGGCACCTCCAGAACAGGGCTTTTCCCTCCACAACACCCCAGAGATTTCCTTCAAGAAAAGTGAAACTGAGGGGCTGAGGGAGGGAAGTTTTCCCAGGTGAAAGAAGATCATGCCAAATGAAGTTCAGTGGCTGCAAATCAAAGAGCATCACCAGAACATGTTTTGATCCTTCAGGTAAGAGCAAGGGGATTTGATATCAGTCATATTGGTCCAGGAATGAAACATGGCTGTGAATGGCCAAATACTAACTCCAAAATCCAGTGGGTGCCCTTAAAAGCAAGGAGAAACCCCAAATCATTTGGTAGAATCCAGATGCAGGCCCCAGAGAAGGGACAAACACAATGGGCACTGGTAGATGTAGAGAAGAAAGATCAAGAGCTGCTTATAGCTCTGTCCCATAGGACCCCTCAGCTGAATGGAGAAAATGAGATGTTTGAAATGCTCGGAATACAACTCTGGAAGCTCATTGCCCAACACCTCTGTAGCTGGTAGGAGCCTTTAGGTTCCTTCCCCAAAAGGTCACCCACGTCACCAGGGATGCCTGAGCCTCCCTTGGGTGCTGCTGTTGATCCCAGCCACAGCCAGGCCACTGTGGGGCTTTTTGCAGGCTTCTCACAACTCTCAAAATGAAGGGTTGAAGGTGGCTGTGCCAGCCTGGCCTCAGGGGGACTCTCAGTCAGGTCCTGGCTACAAATCTCCCTGGAGCAAAGATTAAACAAGCCTTGTTGTGAGAGAGCCCATGGTGGCCTCCTTCCCTTGAACTTCTTCCTTGGCTTGACAGACTTGAGCCATCCAGAAAGCGCTGTGTTAATCACACTGCTCGAGTGAGAAAGCCGAAGGAAGAGTATCACTCTGTTACCACGCAGCCAGCTCATGTGGCTTAAATCATAGCTACAACAAGCAGGCCTTCTGGCAGATGAGTTCTCAGGCAGAAGGCAGAGGATTTTTTTTTCCATGACATGCAGAGGGGGAGAAAAAAAAAGCCAAAAAAAGGAAAAAAAAATTGGCTGCGTGTACTGAATGCAAGCAAAACCATATACATCTGTGTTTCAGTGTGTTCTCAAGGACTCAAAATCTTTTGTTTCTTCAACCAGTCTATAAACTGGACCCATCCTGTGGGTGCTGGGAGCACTCACATGCTGGTTGTGTACTGATTTTCTTACTACTTCACCCTCCAGACTGCTGCAGCAGCTGTAGCGAGCGACGCGTGGTGTTTTCGTTTCGCCTCATTAAAGGCATTTGAATGTGCCTTGCTCAAGTGACACCTGCCTCCTCCATTTTTCGGGTTGTGCTGTGGGTTGGTTGAGGGGGAGAGGCTTCTGTGTCCCCCTCCTTGGGAAAATGCATGTATGTCCTTCCTCATGACAGCTTGAGAGATCGTGTTTTGGAGAAGAACAAAGGAAAAGAGAGGAGGGAGGGGGGGAGGGAGAAGAAAGACTTTAATTTTGAGATTGGATGTCTGGGAAAGCTGGGATGTGTGTTCACATGGCCCATGGGAGGAGAGCTGGGATGCTGAGCAGCAGCCAAGCACCTTCTCCCACCTGAGCAACCCAAAAGATGCACCTGGGAGCTGCTGTTGGGGGTCCTGCTACTGCACCAAGCAGGGCACAGCTGGTGGAGAAATCACTGCAAACGCTGAACAAACTTTCCCTCCAGATCCACATTCAGGGACAAGCAATGAAATATGTCCCAGAGCCCATGGGGTGCAGCCCTGTCCTCAGCGAAGGGACAGCAGGAGGCTCTGTGTTCTGCTTAAACCTCCTCTTCTGCAGTTGTATTCAAAGGGAGGTCCTCTGAAAGGACTACAGTCTTTGTTCCATGTAATTAATTAACTGATTAACTAATGTATGTATGTTGGGGGGACTGACACATGTCCATCCAGGTGGCTGACTCCTGTGACGCTCCAGCAGCATCCTGACGAAACACTGTGCTGGTATCACAGCTCCATCCCTCTCTCCCTCCCTCCTCTCTGCCTCTATGAAGTGCCCCTTGATTTTACAGCTCTGCAAACACACTTTGAGAGGGTAGGTGTTTGCTTATTAACTCTAAAGCAAATTACATTTCTGAGAACTTGGTAGAAGAACATAATTTAATCAGCGTGCGCCGTCGGCCTGATTGATCGCGGGTGATCGCACAGCCACCCCCTTTTACTCTGCCTGAGCAGGTGCAAGGATCAAGCACCACCGGGCATGGAAAAGAAAGAATCACCTGCCAGGCTCGGGGGGATTCAGTTTTTCTACAAGGATTTGATGATTAGCCCCTGATGAACCCGAGGCTGGGTTTGTAAAGGAATTAGCGCGCTCCTTCAGAAAATCCCAACACCTGACGGTCGGGCCGACGTCTGGGCTCGGGGTGACAGCGCCGTGCCTTGTGTTTGACAAGCCCTGACCTCGTGTCCACCAGAGCTAAATGTTCATTTTCTCAACCCTTCCAAGAAGGAATTCAGCATGGACTTGTAATCTCAAATATTTTCACGCGACTGACTAATGACTTAATCACAGCTCGTGGCACTGAGCCGCGCTGATTACCCACGCAGGCAGGAATTGCAGCGTGTTGTGGCACTGCCCAGCACCCTGTCATCATGCTCAGTCCCAGCAGCATCAGTGCCCAAGAAATTTGCCTGGGTCTAAGTTTGAAACCCTTGGAATCCTATGGGCTGGATGAGAAAGGTGATGAGAACTTCAGTTTCTTACCCAGAGAGGCAGCTGGTTTAAAGAAGCGCGAGGACACCCCTTGGAGACACAGGTTCTACCCCAGGAATGAGGGCCCTCTCCAAGGTTTTGGGGAGGACTTGGTGAAGTATCCTGGCAGGTTGGCAGCCCAGGTGTGAAAATGATCTGGGCATGGCCAGGAGATGTGCTGAAGACTTTTGGCCTGGTCCTGGTGCTTCAGGGGATGCAGTGTTTAGTAGCATGGCCCTGAGCCCAGCCAAGCCACTCTGGCTGGGGATCATTTTATTTAATAATATAGACAGGGGCAGTGAGGTGTGAATGAACTTGTTGCTGTTGGGGCCATATGCAGTTGAGAGCAGAATAGAAACCTGGCCAAGAGCCTTTGCTATTTCCTGGTTGCTGCAGTGAGATCACAGGACGATACGTGCTCTGATGGGAACATTAGAGGGGACCATGTGTCACTTTATTTTGCATCTGACTCAGAGAGCCTGTTCTACATGATCACTGGAACAGCATGTGGCTGTCAGGAAACAGAAAATAGTTGTTTAAATATCAAAGATTATTTCAGAACTCCAGTTCTCTGAGTTGCAGCTCCGAGTTTCAGTGCTAAGAGGGGAAAGCTGGCATGAAACGAGATGGGTCAGCAAAGCTCTACCTGCTTACCATTCCTTCTCCAATGAATTATGGTGCTGGATCACCTCAGTCCAGCTTGACTCCCCCAAAAACATTGAGTATTTTATGTTTCAGCCTCCCGCTGTCTCTCCACGTAGTGGTACAAGCTTATGGTACAAGGGTACATGGCAAGATCAGAGGGAAAAGCAGCCCCCAGGCTTCCTGCCAGCAAGGAGCTGAGTTCTGAAGCCCAGTTTTTAGCACCAACTTCTCCAGACCTCTGGGCATGTCGCAGAGGACTTAAAGCTGTCAGTGGTGATTGCCATTTTTCCATAGCAAGGGACATGTGTTAAATATAAGGAAATACTGAAAAGAGTCACCAAACCCATCTGATTCCTTTTTTTTTTAAGTAAGGAGAGAAAAGCTTTCTGAAAATTTTTTCTTCTACAGGATGAATGTTTTGTAACGACAATTTGCCTCTTAAGCTTCCTCTGAAACATCTTTGAGGAGGAAATGAACCCTGAGGCAGGGCTGAGATGAAAAGGGAACCAAGAGCAGTGCTAAGCCAGGGGGTTGTGCAAAGGATAAATGCTTGCCTCGATATAAGAAGGGACTGGGTGCTGGGATATTGGAAATCTCTCATCATTTTGTCTTCTGCAGGAGGGTGGCATGGCCAGGCAAAACCAGGAAAGAGCCTCTCAAGGGACAAAGGGAGAAAAACACATCAGATGCCACAGAAGAGCACGGCATGGGACAGAAACCTGGAGCAGCCCTTGGGAGCTGAAGGGGAGGCAGCAGGAGGAGCTACTTGTTGTGGCAGGACAAAAATGCTAGGGGCAAGGCTCTGTATTGTGAATTCCAAGTTCATCCTCTCCCCCCAGGCTTTCCTCACCATACTCCATGTCTGTTTCTGCCAGCTGCACCTAATTCCTGTATAGCTTAGTAAAGTGAGCATGGGATGGCAGCGTGAGGCCTTCTGTAATCTGGTCTTAGTACACCCCAGGCACAATATTCACCTCCCCACATCCCAGTTTCCCCATGTAAATTGGATAATAATGAGATCTGTTACCACTGTCGTGTTGCATCACACGTGTGGCAGGTGATTCATGACAGGCAAAGCTCTGAGCACGTCAGGGCTCAGGCAGCAGCCACTCATGCCAGCATCATGCCTGTCCGTGACTGCAGGGGTTTTCCACCTATCCCTTGCCTTCTTCTGATGCCTTGGGAAGGCTGATCTGGAACAGAGACTGGGCAGAACTAGAGAATAAAGCAGGGATTTATTGAAAGGCTTCCAGGATACACCTTGGGCAGATAAGAGCCTGGCCAGGACTATACCCAAGGTGGACTAAGAATGGTCACAAAATGGACAAATGGTCACAAAGTCTCACATTTTTATAAGTTTCGGTCCATTTGCACATTGGGATTTAATTGTCCAATTACAGCTCCAGGCTGTGAGGTCCCATCCTTCTTGTTCCTCCCTTCAGCCCACCCCTGTTTGTGCTTTTGGGGCTGAAAGTTGCCCTTGGTGTGCAGCAGGAAAGGGATTTGTTTTGTGTCCCTGCTCTGTGCAGAGCTGAGTGACCCTGACTGTGAGCTCAGAGCTGCACCTCTGGGCAGCAGAAAACCTGGAAAACACAAAAGCTGAAACTTAAGGCATCACTTCCCCATCCCATTTCCTTCAACTTTTGCCCACCATCTCTGGAAAGGAAGCGCCTGCTCCCTGGCTTGGGACATGACTTGCTGGCAGGCGGGACTCAGCAGGTTTTCCATGTCAGAGTTGGAGCCAGGAGCTTCCCCACCCACGCCTCCCCTCTGCTGTCACCTGCCATGTGCCTGCACGTGTGTCCTTACTGTTCCTCACCCCCTCGTGCCCGAGTCCCATGGGAACCTCCTGCAGGCTCCTGCACAGGGGTGAGGGTCTGACTTGCACCATGCCCAAGGATGAGGGGATGCCAATAATGGGAGCTCAGCAAAGAGGAGATGTTGTGTTTAATCTTCTTTTCTGCCAGAGTCGGGATTAAATGCTTGAGATGCTGTTTCTGGTTTAGATTCAGTTGTTTATTAATTCTTATTTATATTGGCGTCTCACAAACTGTGAGTTCTACAGCACTTCTAGCTAACAAAGTAAAAATAAAGCCATATCCATCTCTCTACAAGGCCTTTTAAGCACAAACTGCCCAATTATGAAATGACACCTAAATTATTTTTACTTTTAACACAATACCCAACCACCTGTGGTCCACAATGTGGATTTTTCTACCCAATTACAAAACACCACCCAGCCCATGGAGAAGAAGGTGAAAAGGAAGGATTAGCCTATCTCTAAATCCTCCATCTTGCTTTATATATATTACTGTATTCTAAAACCTTAAACTCTAAATTTTCCACCCTGTGATATTGCACACTTCTATTCAAACTCCACACCCACAATCCCAGCGCTGTCCCTCAGTTTTGGAAGCCTGTTCCACAGCCTCAGGTTGAATGCAGTGTTTGCTTGGGGGTCAGTGCCTGTGAACACAGAAAATCTGAAATTCTCAGTGCCCAGAGTTCCAACAAGGAGACTGAAGCGTGCCCCAGTCAGGAGGGTGTAAATACCTGGGTTGGAAAGATGGCAGGGAACAATGAGCTGCCAAGCACGGAGAACAAGGTTACAGCAAATCCAAAGGCAAGCCAATAAACTCTCAAGGAGAGCTCAGTTCTAATACTGGACTTCGTTTGCAGCAGCCACCAAAAGCTGGGGTGTGGCGAACTTACCAAAATGGCTATTTTTGTCTCAGGTGTTTCAAAAGAATAATGCCTTTGAGGATAAAGCTATTTTTGGGATGTGTAGGGTTACACCAGAGATCATGAGGGATGATCAACCAGACCCCTTTTGTTCTTATAATCTGGGAGCTTTGAGTTGTATCTTTTAATCTCTCCTTAAAAACCCCAGGGCCAGTGAAACTCAGGGTAATGATGAGTAGAGTTTACACAGCCCAGCACCACTAGTATTTCTGACCCTGGATAATTCTTCAGCAGCTCATGGTGTGGTGATTACGAAAGCATCTCCATTTGTGTGTCATGCTGGGGCAGGACCATGTAATTTTCTGAATGCTGTGTTGATAAAAACTTCCATTTCCCTTAAAAATCTGATTCTCACCACGTATAAGAAAAAAAAATTGAAGACCACATCAAGGCTGTGATTTCTCTTAAGCTGTGGAAAACATAGAGCATTAATATAGTCTTTCTTTACGTGGCTAGGAGGGTTTTTCAGTTGAAATATCTACATACACATACATATACAGGCATATATACATACATATATTTTTTTTCACATCCATAGGTATGTAAATGTACACACACACGTGCACACATGGAATTGTAGAATGTTAAGCATTTGGAAAGGACCTTAAAGATCATCTAGTTCCAACACCCTGCCCTGGGCAGGGACACCTTCTATTAGACCAGGTGGTTCAAGGTGGTGTCCCACCTGGCTTTGAGCACTGCCATTGTTGGGCCATCCACAACGTCCCTGCGCAGCCTGTTGCAGTGTCTCACCCCTCTCACACTTAAAAAACTCTTCCTAAGATCCAACCTAAATTTCCTCTCTTTCAGTTTGTACCCATTACTCCTTGTCCTGTTGCTACAGCTTCTCTGCCTCCTCTGAAGGTTCCCTGCAACGTCCTGGAAGGTTGGTGTGAGTTCTCCACACAACCTTCTCTTCTCTGGGCTGAACAGCCCCAACTTTCTCAGCCTCTCTTCATGTGGGAAGTACTCCAATCCTCTTATCAGCTTCATGGCCCTTCTCTGGACTTGCCCCAACAGTTCCGTGTCCTTCTTGTGTTGCAGATACACCTGCACAAAGGGACACACACCTGCACATTGTGACAAACAGCTGCACACGGGGACACACCTGCACACGGGGACACACACTTGCACAAAAGGACACACACCTGCACACAGGGACACACCTGCACAAGGGACACACACCTGCACAAGGGACACACACCTGCACACAGGGACACACCTGCACAAGGGACACACACCTGTACAAGGGACACACTTGCGCAAAGGGACACACCTGCACACAGGGACACACACCTGCTCAAGGGACACACCTACGCAAAGGGACACATCTGTACAAGGGACACACACCTGCGCAAGGGGCACACACCTGAAAAAAGGAACACACATCTGCACACAGGTGCGCGGGCACACGGGCTGCGCTCAGCGCGGGGCGGGGCCACGGGACTACAACTNGCCGGCGTGGGGTGCCTCTGCTGCGTTTCCTTCCTCCCGGGGTGAGTATCGCGCCTGTCGCGACAGAGCCCCATCCGCACGCCGCTATCGAGGGGGTGGGGGGCCTGCCCTGGGCCTTTCCCCTTCCTGCCTTCCTCGGGCTCCTTCCTCCCCTCCCGCCGCCCCGCGCGCCTTGTATTGCGCCTCGCA
>VXBR01002567.1:510070-565277 GCA_013400215.1 Cisticola juncidis | reverse complement strand
TGTTTTTTTGTTTTTTTATTTTTTTTTTTTTGGAAGCGGTGGTGGTATATGTATATTTTTGCGGGAGGGTAAGAACGAGTTCTCTCCCAGCCAAGTCCATTGATCGCAGCCTCCCGTGCCTGAGCGCGGAATGGGAGCAGCACGCAGGCGGGTGACAACAAAACAAAGGGGGATTTTGTTTGGCTGTTGTTAACCTGAAAGGTCTTGGTGGGAAAGCTTGCTTCTTTTTCTTCGGANCGGAGTACTGCCGGCCGGAGGTGAGCGCTCTGAGCCTTCTTGCTTTGTCGCCCGGTCGGAACTATCGCCCTCCGCGCGGCCGTGAGGAGGCTGAGGCTGCCGCTTCCCCCGCTCCCGGCCTGCCGGCGTGGGGTGCCTCTGNTTTTTTTTTTTTTTTAATCCCTATCTCTTCCAAATTTGATGTTGTTTTACTCTGAGAAAAAAAAATCCAGCTGGGCGGTGGGTAAGTTGTGTCTTTAATTTTAAGCTTCTTGGGGGAATTGCAGGGTTTCTCTCCCGTCTCCTCAGCCCTGGCTCTTTTGTGAGCAGCCCGCCGTACAGAGCAACTTGTGTCCGGTTTTTCTTTTCCCTCTTGTTTTCCCCGAGTTAAATAATGCGTTTTCAGGAGGCTCTAGTATGAGGGGGACATTTCTGCCTGCAACAGCTGTAGAGTAGATATTCGAAAGGCAGGGGAGAGAAGGAGCAATTGTGTTTTCAGCAGAATTATTTTCGTCTGATAAAGGGTATATTTTAAATTAGTTACGTTTTTATACCGGAAGCATTTTTCTGTCCTCTCCCCACCACCACCCCCCCTTTGTTTTGGTTGTTACTGCCACCTCAAAAACTGCAGCTACTTCACCTCTGCAAAATGCAGCTTCTGGAATACATGGGAGCAAAAAGCAGTCTAGCTGTAATGCTGGTGTTTCTGGCCTTAAAGGCCACCCCCTGTTAGGTTTTTTTTTTTTCCTGTGACTCCTCTGCCTTGAAAAAACACTTCTCGGCAAGGAAAATCACAAAGCCTTTCAGCTGGCTAGAAGCTGGCGCTTCTGCATCTGAAGGACGATAGGGTTTTTTGTTGGGGTTTTTTTTCCGTTTTGAACCCGTATTGGGGGCGGGGGAGACACGGGGGAAAAAAAAGGCTGTTTCCGGTTTCTGTTCAGCAGCCTTTCGAATTTTTTTCCCACAAAGAAGCAGCCAGATGACCTGTTGATGATACATCTTGGGTTGCTTTTTTGTTCCAGAAGGCGCCTGTGTAGGTTAGCGGTTATGAGCAGACTGCCCAGATCTTCTTTTGCACGCGTTGCTGTGTGGTCTGTGTGGCTTTGTGATGTTTTAGGCCGACAATTTTGTAGTGAAAAATACAGAGCCAAAGTTCAGACGTCTGCCTGGGACGCTTCCCTCTTTCCTCCCCACCACTTGTCTTTTCCCCCCAAGAAAAAGCCTGGTTTGTTGAAAATCGAGCATGGGTGGTGGGGAAAATTAGACTCTCTTGGTGCTGTGCAGAAATGTCCTAAGTCTTTGAAGTCGTGTGAATTGCCTGGCAGGAAGCTTTAGGAATGCATTTGGGTTGTGTGTAGGTTGCTACTGGGTACCTTAAGCTTCAGCATCTCCTATTTCAAATGAATTAAACATGTAGGAGCACCTAGTGTTACGCTGAGTAAAGTCTGGTAACGTGTGCCTCGTGAATGTTTCCGTTCTTACTAAACACCAGAATGTATTTCTCAACACAGCAGGTCACCGTGCTAGTGTTCAGCTTAGAAATTAACATTTTGGGTAACTACTAGTATTTCAGTTAAAGAAGAACTTAATGCTAACAACCATTTTGTATTTTGGTAGCAATATTGGTTTCTAATAAGAGACCAGACGTGGAAAAAAGGATCCTTTCACTTCAGCATTTATAGCTAGTGGCTGTGTTTGTAGGTGCAAAATAGAGCATCATGTGCTTGGAGCCAGTGGTATTTAAAACTCTTATTCATTTATAAGGAGCTAATTACAAGTATCTTTTGGTATAAAATGTCTTTTCAGACAGGAGCTCCAGAATACAGGGAAGCGGAAAACCCAAAGCCCTTTGTGGATGGTAATCCATGCCCTGAGCTAAAAAAGGGAGAATGAGCATGTTTCATGAGAAATCAGTCACCTTTTAGTGCATTCTTGTGAGCAAAATTACACAGTTAATTAGCAATTCCAACTGGATGCCAGTAATTGGAGGTACTTGTTGCTGGCTGGTCACTGTGCCCCTTGCTGGTTAGATTGCAAAAGTTTTGACTGAACATCAGGAGGAAAAAATCCAGCTCTTTTACCTCCTAGACATTCATTCTTTAATCTCCAGATTCACAGGCGTGCTGACAAACTGTCAGAGGAAGTGACAGCAAAGACATGGAATAGGAAGTAGGTCGAGCACCTCTGAATGCTGCTGAGTTTCAGTGGAAAAAAAGTGAGCATGTTTCCATCTGATCTTGTTTCTGTTTCCTTTCGGTCTCGCAGCTGGCAGGATGCACCAGGAAGTGTCACGCTCCTACTGTGGTTCCCCAGTCCTACTGAAATTAATATTGCATCTCCAGTCAGGCCCAGTTAGTCTACCTGAGTGAAAAGATTAATGGGGAAGAAGGTAAAATAGCAGTTTAGTTGTGAAAAATTGTGTTGGTTGGACAGAACCTAAGGTGCTCTGTGCCTTTCAGGGGGTGCATTTCCCTGTCCCAGTGCTGATGTGGGTGCTTGGGGGTGGGCTGGGGCAATAAGGTGGCATCACAGCACATTTTTTGTGGCTTTAATGTTTTGTAATGGATGTGGCAATTGGTAGTCACGAGTGGTTGTGTTTCTTGTTTAAAATGTTTGAATGTATGTATTTGAAATCCTGCCTTTCAAGTTAAAAAAGGTGGAAGCTCTTTGTCCTGCTAGAAATCCTCCTGAAACATATAACAAAAACAAGCTCTACCTTGTTTCTGCCTTCTTCTAAAAGCAGTAAAAATTCTTTGACAGTAACTTGATTTGCAGAAAAATGAGTCTTGCACACTTGTATGTTCTTTTACAAGTATCCTGTATTCATATTGGTTTGAAAAGAAACTTTTTCTTCAGGTAGGTAGAGGTTCTTGGGTGCTTTGCATGAGTGAGTGCACAACTTTTGGGTTACCTAGGTGAGCCCTATGCCATGCCCTTTTTTTGTGACCCATGTGACATGATTTGGAGCACCAAATGTTCCCAGCTGCTCCAAGTGACCTTTCTGGAGTAACCCTGTAGTGATGAGTGATTGTGAAATAGTTGAATGGAAACTACAGGCTTTGCAGGAAAAAGCTGTTGTCCTCTGCTGAAGGTAGGTGCTCATCAATGCCAGTCCTGCTCCAGCAGTGTCTCCTGGCTGGCATGTGAGGTGGCATTTGGGGACCTGGGCTCAAGTGTGAAGGAGCCAGCAGCTTGTTTGGTTGAGGCTGAATGCAGTGCCTGCCTGGGAGTGTTTGGTTAAGGATTGATGGTATCCTCTGGAGCCTGCCGTGCAGGAGCACGGCTCAGTTCATGAACAGGTAATAAAAGTTAATCTGCTGACCTTGGTTTTAATCCACGCTGCTGGGTTTAATCACAGCGACTTGAATGCCGCCCATGGTGCTTATGTAAATGCTGAATTTTGAGTTTGGATCTTGTGCTCTAGAGCGCAGTGGACCAAACCTTGCAGTGAGTTTCTGGCTGTGGTTTCAGGATTGGGAGTATCCTATAATTTTACTCCTCTAATTAAAGCTGTATTGCAGTTTTTAGATTAGGAGCGGTCAAAGCCTCTTACTCCAGTCCAGTAATTATATTTCTGTCAGGAGGAAGATTTGTTGAATTCACACTCACACTTTCCTTGTTCACCTGTATATGTTGTAGAAGACTTTGTGTGTCAGTGTTGGCTCAAAATGCTTTTGGTCTGCCTTGATGTTGGCTAGACAGCCATGCCAACCAGATGTTTTTCTGTGCCAGTTCTGTTTGTAGAAGTTATTTGCATAAATGTGTTTTTAAAAGAGAGAAGAGCATTACTTGTGAGAAGTTTTTGGGGGGTTTTTTGTTGGTTTTTTTGTTTTTTTTTTAATAGTACAAAGATATTTGGGGCAGGGAGATGCAGGTCTGACTATATCAGAGTGTGTGTATATATATGTGTGAACAGCAAGGAAGGTATTGAAAGGCTATAGCTAAAAGGCCCAAAGCAGAAATGATCTCTGGAATATTTTTTTGTTATTGTTAATAATAGGAATAGCTACTAGATAATGATATTTTGTGGATTGATTGAAGTTTTGAGTGAATGAGGTATATAAATATGTAGGTACTTGCGGGTTATGGGCTTGGAGTAAGTTAGTCGAGTAGGATTCTCTGGGGGATAGTTTCTTGGAGCTAGGACTTGAAGATACAAAGCAAACAAACAAAAAAAACCCCAAAACCTAAAGCAACCAAAACCCAGAAAAGTAATAAAACACAAATCCCTGCCTAGCCAGAATTTTCTTTTAAGTAGACCACCATCAATGATTTTTTTGTACTTCCACTCCCTATTGATTCATCTGTCTGGATGTACTCAGCTGCTTGTGTTTCAAGTATGTAATGTTTCTTTAACTATATAACCCTTTAGATTTCATTACAAATGCTTAAAAATACTCTTTTCTGAGCTGGGGTACCTATTTTCCTTACTTTATGGACAAGGTAGGGATTGAATTTGAGGGCACTGGTATGGTTTTTGTTGAGAAGACTGTTGAGATTTGACATTGGTGTGGAGCTCAAGGCCTGCAAGAATTTGTGAGGGCGTAGCGAGAAGGAACTTGGTGATGTGGTTTGTACATCTCACGCTGTCCTGCTTGTCTCTTCAGTGTTGCTGCTTAATTATCTGAACCACGTAGTGAGCAACTGGAAAGTAGCAGCTGTTGGGTTGTTTCGTCCCTGCCAGCTTATTCCCATGGATGGTAACACCTTGATCTGGGCCAAAAACACTAATGGCTTCATTGTTCTTTGGGTCAGGGCAGTCAGGCTGGCATCTCTGGGTTAGGTCCAGCTTGAAATGCTTCACCCAGCTTTGCCCAGGAATTGATCAGGGATGTCTGGAGCAGCTTGCAAGGGACTGGGATAGAACTGTGGTCTTTGGGAAAAGGAGCTCGTGTGCCTGTGCAGGCTGCATATAGGGCCCCCTTAAACATCACATCCTTTGGGACATTCTAAGACAAGGTTCAACCAGTCATAGAGTGAGGCTTGGGGTTCCATATGTTTGTAGTTCCTTTCCTTGTGTCGGGATCATGCCCTCCGAGAGCTGTGGGTCTGCCCCGAAGTGCCACTTCTCTGTTGCCAGATCCTTCTGCTTTTGATAGTTAAGCAGTGTTAAACAGTAAGGACTTGATTTTTAAAGTCATACAAACTTGAGTACTACATCTGTGTTATCTTTGTCCTAAGATAAATTGTTCATGTTAAATGATAAAAGTGGTCCCTGAAGAATTTCTGCCAAGAGATCTCAAGGCTCCTCTTCTCTTTAAGTGTTAATATGTGTACTGAGATTTTTTGTCTCATGCTACTTTTGATATCCTCTCCACTTACCTCAAGCAGTTGTAGTTCCATATTATATTTTTACACGAATAATTATTGCCTTAATCATGATTTAAGACACATTTCAACAGGGAAAATAAGCAATGATCCTTATGTCAGATCCATGGAGCTGAACTGTTTGGTATGAAGTTAGGGGTAGAAATGCACAATTCATTGTATTTGAAGACTTACTATAAGTAACTTACTTACTTTTAAAGAACTTGTTGCTCATTTTGCTTTCTTAATGCACCTCTTGGGATAAACTGGTGTATTCTGAAAATGTCAGTTCTGTCATTTCCCATTAATTTTTTTTCTTTGTTTTGGCTTGGGGTTTACTTTTTTGCTGAGCCACTTTGAATAAGCTGATTGCTCAGTGTGGAAGAAAATAAATGCAGGTAGGTATTTGAGTTGCTGTGTTTAGATTGCTGCTGTACTTTAGGGTTGGCAGAAGATGCCTTTGAACTACTTGTGCTGAAGTGCAAGAGAGTAAAGTGGCATCAACTCTTACTGATACTGGAGGGTAAGATATATGCTCCCTCTTGGGTTTGGATCTGACTTCTTTTTGCTGGGCAGCTGCCATCTTTCGAATTTAGGAACATGCTACAGAATCTTCTGATAGAAACTGGGAGAGTTCCTCCTATGTAGGAAACCAGAGCAGTTGACATAAAACTTGAGAAGCCAGAGTTATGGAATGTTCAGTCAGTGCTGCTGTTTTCATCCTCACCATCAAGTTTTCCTGGTAATTAAGTTTCAGATTTAGGATGCTGCTTTCAGAAGTCACAGAAAACTGCATTGTGCCCACAAGTGGCATGAGCACATTGTCTGTGCAACTGAATAGTAACAAGGGGAGAAGGTAATAGTCCAGCTGGAAAACAAGTCATTGTGGGAACTCCTAATTTCAGCAACATCTCGTTGTGGGGGTATTTATTTAATGTACTTTCAATAAAGAGCTGGGAGGGAATCAGCTCGAACGGCCTGAAACTTTGAGACAGTGGGTTGAAACCTGCTTTTTAACAGGGCAGAGGTGTGACAGTTCTTCAGTAGGCAGTGCAGAGAACCAGAAGGCCCAAGAGCAGACACCTAATGTTTCATTTGTTCTTTTCCTCACGTGATAATGTTGAGGCAAATTTGTCATGATAGTACTGACACTTGAGATAAACACTGCTTCCTGCTCCAGTCTGCTGTCCTTGTGCCTCTTAAAGTTAAAAGATTGTGTTTTAATATGCATACATACATATAGATAGATATACATATCATATATATTTATAACTGCACTTTGTATCCTGGGATTAGCAGGCCAAGCCTTAGATAAATTACATTGTAATGCATATTAGTCTGAAGACAGGTGATCACCCCTTTGTACTTAGATGACTTTCACGGCCAAGTCATCATCTCCTGATTCCTGTGGTAGGTGGATCCATCATACCAGATCTTTGTTCTTCTTTTTTTTTCTTTAGTAATAAGGCAATTGCCACGCTGCTGGTAGCCCACATCAGTTGTTTTAGTACTTATTAGGTGCTGCATTTGGTGGATGTGAAATACCTTTCCAGTTGGGCTTTCCCTTTTGGTATAGCATGAGCTGTTGCCTGTTGGATGAGGTTTCTGTAAACTGCTCAAGGTTGTTCCTGGGGGCTGGAGAGTGCCATGGTGAAAGCAACAGCTGGGTGAGGTTTTCTCTCTTGTCCTTTTTAAAAGAAGAGATGTATTACTCTATTAAGGCTGTCAGCCACCTGCTGAAGTTAAGGAACTCAACTTGATCACACAGGCAAATAAATGCACAAATAGCTTTTATTTTTATGCTTTTTTTTTCTTGCATGTGTACATATTTATGCAGTCAGTACTATGGCCAGTGTTTTAGCTTTGTCAGAGGGTTTCTGAGCAGCAGATGTGAACTTAGAGTAGTTTCTTGTACCTCTCACTGCTGGCTGAGAAAGATCAGGGTGCCGTAGTAAAAAGTGTGGGCTTATAAACCATTTGTGATTTAGATACAGAAACTACTTTAGAATTCCTGTGCCGATATATATATATAGATATAGATATATGGTATTTAATTTTTTCCTCACTGAAATAAGCCTTCATATGTCACTCTTCTGATAAATGCTTAGACAGCAAGAGGAACCTCTGCCTCAAGAGGGGAAGTGTTCCAAGACTTTTTGCTGCCTTTTTCTTACTCCCCCACCTCTGCAGAGGGACTTGCTCAAGTTGCCAGTGCAGAAGCAGGAGCAGAGAGAGGCGCCTGATCCAAAAGGTGAGGGAACAATTAATGCTTATTTTAAAGCCAAGAGAGACCAGTCATAGAGAGAAGTGAACGTTATCATGTAAATAATCACGTCTGGTATCTTTCAGTCTCTTGAGTCCACCACAGACAGTATTGTAGACATTCTGCTATTATTTTACAGCTTTTAATGAGGAGGAGTAACAGTCAGATTTATCTGGCTGCATTATATATTTCAAAGCCTCAATCACCAAGAAATAACAGCTTTAAAGATTCAGGTAGTGCTTGGCTGGGCTGGGGTCAAGTTCAACTTTCCCTGTTCAACTGGGAAAGAGTGCAGGATACAGGAGATGGCAGGGAAAGGAACATGTGTGTGGAGATGGTGCATGGTGTCTCCAAAGCCCCAGATGGATGTTAGGCTTGTCTCTTGTTTTTTGTCCTTATTTTAAGAAAAGTAAGGAACTCAGAGGTGTGTTGATGCTTAATTTGTTAATGTTTGGAGGCTGCTACAGAAATGCAAATAAGTATTCGGTTACTAATCAAACCTTGCTCTGCTTTGAGGCATGTAAACTAATGAAGTACCAACAAATGGAAAAGTGGGTGAAAAAAATGATAGTGCAGCATGAGTTCCCTCAGTTTAGGCTTCCCATTTTTCTTCTGCTTTTACTGTGTCAGATGTTTAGAAGTGTCAGCATGACTGAGGACCAGGCAGAGAGCTTACGTGAGGCACAAACCTGATGCTGAGCAGGAGAGCACAGTGTTTTGGAATGTGGGGAGGTCTAACATCTGTTTGTAACCTTTTGTCACAAGTGGAACGGGTTATAGAATGACAAAAAGTTATTATTTGCCAGTGGGCATGGGTTCCATTCAGCATCGCACAAAGCATGCCAATTAGATTTCGTACAAATGTTCCCCCAGAAAGATCACCTTGATTTAATTTTTTTTCAGATGCATAAAGTAGAAATGAACTGAGACACTCTGTTTGTTCTTTAAAGACTAAGTACTATATTTCTAGCTCTTGGCAGACATTGTCCACAAGTACTTCATGTTCCATTGGGCTTATGCCAAATTTAATGTACCGTGTGTACTGAAAGCATCAAAAACAGACTTACTTTAATTTTAGATTTTACAGTTACTGTTACTGATTTTTCTTAGAGCTGTTCCATCCAATCTGCTGTCATCCTAATGTTTTTTTCACTGCAGAAGTTTGGGGAAGAACCATGACGGTCTTTATTTGTGTGGCATGGGACCGTTCATGTCAGTGAGAGCTGTAGATCAGATGTCTCTGCAGTGGCCAGACTCTCCATTTGCACAAGCTAAATCAGCACACTGCATTATTTTTGAACTCTTTTCTTCAATACTGACTGATATGTTGTGACTGAGGACAGTGTTAAAAGCAGAGTCTGTCAACTGTCTTTCAAAGAAACTTGATTTTTATAAAATCCTGAGACAGGAAGCTGAACATACCAAAAATTGTGAACTTTGATTTTTCAGCATTTCCATGCCGTATGAATAGAAAGAAGCCTGACAGAAAGACCTTGGACTCCAAAGAGACAAAAAAGGAAAAGGTAGGGGAGAGAAGCAGAGCACAAGTAGGAATTATGGTAGGTAGACAAAGAGAGGAAGGAAATAACTGAGGAAAAGAATAGGATATAGTGCAAAACTGCCAACCAGTGTGGGCTGGAGCATTTGTAATGCTACAGTCCTCAGGTCTGCTGATCCCTGCCTGACAGCTGTGTCTGCTGGCGTCAAATTTTGGCTGTTCATCTTTTATTTTCAACCCTCAAGGCCAAGTAGCTGTGCATAAGCATGGCTTCTGGCCAGGTGACTCGTAGCACTCAGAGTGGAACAGGATTCCCCTCCATTGTGTTGATGTGGAGCAGCGTGGCATTCAGTGAAGCTTGGGTTTTCCCTTTCACTCCTCGTGCTGAGGCTGCTTTTATTAAGTGGCAGCCTGTTCTGGCTTCTGTTTTGCAGATTTAACAATTCTAGCAGAGGGTAGAGTTGCTCAGTGCTTGAGAGACCTACATCCAAGTGGGGGAGTCTCTCTTGATAGAGACTTAAAATCGCAATGACTTCTCCATTCCCTGCTAATAATAGTCATTGTGGTTAAAGTATGTGGGAATTCCAAGTTAGTCTGTATTGTAAGCTTAACCACGGCACTTGGTGGTTTTTCTTAGGCCTCACTCTTACGCTGAAATAGAGTTTTAAGTCAGGTGTCTAGTTCTCAGCCATACTTGATATTTCAGACTTTACTCCATTTCAGAGATGCTATTTAGTCTTTGGGAATGTTACTGAAGCTTTGACAATCGTCAGATATTATCTCACGACCTTCAGAGACTGTATTTTGTGACCTACACCTGTCCTCTCATTCCATTCTCTGTTCTGGAGTCTCTGTTTGAACACAAACCTGTTCAGTTTCTGCAGGTTATCTTTGCCCAGGCAGTGTCAGAAGATGCTTCCCCATCATGCAACCAAGTGACCAATTGAGAACAATTGTTGGGGAAAGAGTTTTCCAACGGGACCATGACCTGTGTTAGTGTTGGTGTATCCCAAGTTTTAGTGCAGCAACAGTGATGGAGGTACCTGGCATTAATGTGAGCAGACAAAATACTGCACTGAGAAGAAACCTCCAGGAAATGACTAAGCCTTGATGAAGGCAGAACTATAGGTTGGTCCAAGTGTGTTTTTGTAACTGAGACAGAATTCTAATTTTTTTCATTTATTGCTGTTACTGTGCTTGTTTTCAAGCTAAATTTTACAACATCCTTCATATAAGCTTAGTTTTTAACTCCATATGCCTGCTAATAAGATTATTGCTGTACTGAGCGGTCTGTGACTGATGAATATAACTTATGTTAGCTATAAGAACAAAATAAATTGAATAGAAGAGTGAGTATACAGAAAACAAAATAAGCTCTAGTTAAAAATGGGAGTAAATTTTCCTTGTTTTTTGAGAATTAACATAGCTTTTAAATGCTGCTCAGAAATAAATCCTTATTTCCTGTTATTTCACTATTAATTAGTCCATGCATTTAGAACTATATGATTTTACTATTTTTCTGGAAACTAACACAGTCACATGGAAGGCAGTCCCAACTCTTTGTTCCTGTCATCTGTTCAGGTGCACTTGGCACTGAGTAAATCCAGTTGAGAAACAGTTTGAGGTGTGGGTCTGTGGAAATCGTGGTTGTGCAGAACACTCTGCCCTGTAGCAGGCAGCCCTGCTGCTTTTGCAGGCAGCAGTGTTTCATGCCACCTTAAAATTGTTTAACTGCAGAGTGTGTTCCTGTTACACACTAACAACTGAGTTCAGGCATTCCTGCAGTCATGCAAAAGGTGATAAATGACAGCTCTGTGATGCAGGGCCTCTGCCTTTGCATGCAAAGCTCATGCCTGTGTGCTAGTGGCCAGGTTTGTCAGTGAAGGGAACTCTGGAGTTCATCCAGTCCAACTCCTCTTACTCTAAGTAGTTTGAAGTTAAAGCCAGCCCTTTCATCCCTTTATTTTGCATGGTTTTGAGTAACACACAGCCAGTTGTCTAATGCTGACCTGCAACTGGGAGTCTTCTGTAAATGTAAAACCACGACTTACCCAGTATAATTCTAGAACATATTCTTAAATTTCAGTAAATCCTGAGCGTACCAGCTGGCAGCTGAATTCCCTCAATAATGCTGAAGAAGTGAGCATTTGAGAGCTTTGCTCTAGGAGTACTGACTGAAGACAAGGGTCTATCCTGTGTTCAAAGGCACGTTTATTCCAGGGGACACTGAGCCAACCTCTACAAAACCATTCTTTGTGGTGGCTGTGAGTGACAGGTACATCTCCTACCTGCGCCTCTGCCAGCTGCCAGTTCTCCGTTGCTGATGTGGACAGGGCTTAACCATGTGGTCTCACTCTGGCTTTCTCTCACAGTGTTGAAAATCGTTGTGGTGTCTGCACTAGCAGCTAACTGCTCTCAGCTCATTGTTGGCAGCCGCCCTCAGCAGCAGGTCCCCTCCCTCTGCGCGGGAGCTTGGGGTTATGTACCGTAAATCCAAGTGGAAGCGCGGTTACGATCTCGAGGGGCTTGGACACGGTGAGTTTGCATCTGCACCATTCAACAAGAACCAACTTTTTTACTTGCACATGAACCTCTTTTCAAACTTTTCATCTACAGAATTTGGTAGCTACTTGTAAAATTTCTTTCAACTAGAGCTTTTATTTGCCTCTAGAAGATT
Source organism: Cisticola juncidis (assembly GCA_013400215.1). NCBI lineage: Eukaryota > Metazoa > Chordata > Aves > Passeriformes > Cisticolidae > Cisticola > Cisticola juncidis. Next base: position 553,316 of record VXBR01002567.1, on the reverse strand, counting down.
GGAGATAAGCTGCTAAAAGTACAAGTGTAGACAGTACAAACTACTTCTTTTGTCTTGCTCTAACTATCTGTAAAGGTATTTGTGCTCTAATCACTATGTTTTTTAAAAATAAGTGAAAGGGAATGCTTTAAGTGGTTCATTGGATAGTATCTCTCTACAGCAACCACAGCTTTTATAAAATCATAAAAGATTATAATTATTGTTTACTATATAATATTATTTAATACATTTATTATTATAAATTTTTATAAAATATTATTATATTATTATATTATTGACATGCTTTCTAAACGCTGCCAAATTTACTTTGTCTTGCCCTAATGTTGGGGCAAGGTTATTTTCAGGGGCTCTGATACGATATTTGCTGCCTGATGAGAGTGATGCCTTCTCCATCTCATCTCCCTGGACTGTGCACACACATAGCTCCCCCTTCCCAAATCTGAACTGTGCAGTCCTTGGCCTGTCTCTACTCCAGACCTGCTGACCAGAGATTTTCCATGAGCTGAGTTTTCTCACTAACTCAAGAGAAGCAAATTAATTGTGGGAGTTTCCCAAGAGGCTCAGGGAGCTTTGCCTTTTGTTATTTGGCTGTGTATCCCTCTGATGTGGTAGGCTTAAAATTCTTGCATTGCTTTCTGTAGCTTTGCCTGTGAGTGTATCTGTGGCTAGTTCTTTTTCCTTAGCCCTCTGATTTGAGGTCAGCAGCTGCTGCCTCCTCTCAGTATTGCTCAAACCAAAGCAGTGATGTGGTGTTGTGAGAACATCAGCTTTACCTTGCTTAGACCAGTTCTCGAGTGGAGTTAATGGCAGTGAAATTGAGAGTACAACCTCAAGTACAAAGGGTGTGATTAACAGTGAGAAGACTTTCGGCATGTAACTTTGAAAATGTTTGTAGTTTTATTTTACATCTCAGGGGATTGGAGCAAATAGGCATGAGATGCTAATCATAATAATGTTTTTCATGATCAAAGCTATCAGTACTTCAATGACTGCTATTTCTGCTTCAACTGCCAAAGTCCTGAAACTAGTTATGAGCAGTCAGTACTGGTGGTTAACAGCCTGGAACGTTTTAGGTATGGGGAACACCATTGTGCAACATGAGTTTGCTGACTTGAATTCGTGCTGCATATTTATTTTAGTTTCTGATCAGCCCTGTATTGCACTGTGCCTCTTGGTTTTTCTGTCAAGTTTCTATCATGTGAGTGAATTCTTAGTCCAAAATTCCTTAATTCTGCAAGTGTGTTCCAAGGGGAAGCTCAAGAAGTATGGTCTAGACCTTTAAAAGTAATGTAGGTGTTACAGCTTTGTTTTATAAACTTGAGAGTCTTGTTGGAAAATGCAGGAGGAAGTTTCTGTTTGATGAAACATGGTGGCCGGGGAGGACTTGCTGTGTTCAAGTACTTTTATATAGGCCAAAAACACTTGGAAAAACTCTAGGAAGAGCAGTGAAACTGTTGAAGCTCGTGGCTTGAGAAGCAGAAGGGTACCTGGCATTTAAGGGCTTTGTCTCTTCAGAGAAACAGTACACAAGTGAAATACTATACCTGACAGTGAACATTGTCTCTGACAGCAGTGTATTTGTTTTGAAGGTCTGGGGCTTATCCAAAATCAGAGTGGTGAATTAAATTACATGTCCAGCCAAGATTTGCTCTAGTGCAGTCTTGCATAGGTAGGCTGATAGTGATCTTGCTTATGCTGCTGAATTCAGTTGCCCTCAGTGCAGCTGAATCCTTACTTACACCTGCATAATTGGGCTCAAGTATCAGATTTGGTGAAGTGACCTGGTAGCTGATGAAAAACAGAATATGGGAACATTGGGAAGGTTTAATACAGTAATGAAAAGAGAGAGAGAACTAAGTTTGCTGCTTTGTTACTGTGCCAGGAAATAATCCTTCCTTGCTGACCAGTACCTTAGCTGTTCCAGCCATGGCATGGTGTAGTTTTATTTTTTTAACAATGGCTTTATTTAGATTATCCTTTTAACTAATGGTTTTGGCACACTTTAAAAAGACACTTAAGGAAGAGTATCTTGTTGCAGAATTCCAATCTGGGCTAAATTTACAGGCTACAAGTATTTTTACTTCTTTGAATTTAATTAGAGACTCTTCATTTGTGACACTAAAAACTGTCTTTGGAGCATGTTGAGTTTTCAGGCAGTTACCTGAAAGGCTGAAGTTCTGTCAAAGGATTCAATCTTCTATATGCTGGAGCTGGTTTAGATTACTCTGTGCATTTGTGGTGGAAAAGGGATTTCATGTTGCTTTCAATTAACAAGAAAGCTTTTCTTACGATCTTTGATTTCAGTTGGCTGCCACTTCACTGTGAGTTTTGATAAAATATTTCAATGCCCCTTTCTGTTAGGCCTTCTGTTATCTTGGCTTAACTTTTGTATTCCAGACCCCTTTTTTTTGCCAGTAAAGATAAATCTTGCTGCTTCAGTGTATGGAATCATAGTGGTATTGTTTTGGGGGTAAGAATTGCAGCCTTTCTTATTCATTTTTATGGTTTAGGTAGACTTCTATATTAAAAGTTAAGGAATAAGCACCATGCTGTGTCTTTTCGAACCAAAGATATTTATTTAAATGTATTAATAAAATAATTAGTAAGTAATGTGTGAGGATTTTGATATTGCTGAATGAGGGAGGATGACTGGAAGAGACAGGACTAGCTATGAAAAGAAATCTAGTAATTCCTAAACTCGCACCCCTTCATGTCAGGCTTGCCCTGTTTTCAAAAAGAAGGGCCTAGAACAAGTAAAACATACAGCTAGTCCTGCAGCTGGACTTTGGCAAATCCCAGTACAGCAAATGTGAGGATGCTGAGCTGTAAGTTTTCATACCAGAAGCAGTAAAATACAGGACTGTCACAAAATTGGGAGTGTGCAGTCGTTCCCAAAAGTGGTGCTTTGTTCTGCACTGAGCTGTAACTCACAGCTCTTGCTGGGTAAATTTCAGGGCTGAAACTGTGTCAACAGCTACACCTCTGCATTTTGCTTATAATATTTACATCAGTCTTTTGAGTACATGAAAAAGGTGTATCTTATTTCTGATACGAGAGAGCTACTCTGTTAGATTTGTAGGTGTAATGAAAGTTAAACAGCTGTATATCTAAAGTTACGGGTTCTTTCCCACCACAATATTAAACTATGCTTTCAAAATTAAGAGATTGTGCCACAAACTGGTTTCAAAGTGAAGACTTTTATAGAAAGTAGGTTTTTTTGTGCTTACCCATTTTTATTGTTGGGTTTTTAAAAATTTTTCTGCAATTTAAACCAAGTGCCTCCCTTCTATCAAGGAAAAATAGCCTCAGCTTGGAAGTGATTACTAAAAGAAAAATGTTCCACCTCAGAAGCTAATAAAATTGTTGGAGCTGATATATTCCTCATGTTGGTTTTGTAACATTGTATACTGTTGATAACATTTCAGAGCGGCTGACCTTGCATCTTTTTTGTCCTAGCAGTCATGTTTGCACGCAAGGAATATCTATTATAAAACTGAGGAGGGCAAGCTTCTGGCAGTGCTCGATTTATTTGTATGGTTCAAGGTTTATTTTAGGGATGTGTAATCCACACAGTTCCATCAGTAAAATGCTGAAAGTACAGGATGACTTCAGTGTTTTAAAAAGTTTAGGTACAACAGTGGCTGCTAAGCCAGGGGAAGTGTTTTCTTTCCTTTATGTTTAGAGAATATCTGTTCTTCAGCTGGGGTTGATGTTGCTGGACTGAGACTGAGCATGCTTGAGAATTTGTTCTGCCACCAAGTTGCATTGAGAGAACACAGTGAGTGCTAAAGGCAGCTCTGATGATCAGCCTGACAAACTTGTAGTCTTCATCAAAACTCACCTCACACTTCACAAAGTCATGCTGAGTGTCTAGTGTCGACTTGGCTCCAGTGATTTTGCCATTTTTGAAGTTCTTTAGGGTTTTTTTAGTATGTCTGTTAAATAGTTAATTACATAGATGGTATTACTTAAATGTTTGAGGGGTTTTTTTTGCTGTTGTTTTGTTTTACTTAGAATTTTAATTGGTCCAGAAGCTTGAATATATCAGACATCTCTGCTGAATCCGGGTAGTGACTTCTTACCTTGTGTCAGTTCCTTTCCTCAGAGACTTCTGCTCTGCAAAGGGATGGCAGGAGACATGGCTAAGCAGCAAATTGAATGTGAGCAGGGTTCTGCTAACCTCTGTGAATAGGTGTGAATGAGGCACCCTGAGCTGTGAGCAGCTGTGAGCAATATGAAACAATGTTCACAAACAGTATTGGTCCAGAAAGTGCCAATCCACCCCGAAAAGCTTTCGAAGATCACTTCTGAAGAGCCCGATTTCTTGGATGGATCAGTCTGCATGGAGTGGCTGACTGAGAAGGGGCAAGTGAAATGGCTCCTCCAGACTAGATTGTTACTGTTAATTTTGCTCTACTAGAAAGACAGGGCTTGAGGTTTCCCTGAGATCCCCACACGGGCTGTGTTTGGGTATCTGGAGAGCACATTATGGGTTAAAGTGGAGACTTCTGTTAATCTCTTTCCCAAGGTTCAGAAAGGAAGAAATCTGTATTATATTAACCAGTCAATGTGGTTAATAAATAAGTGATGCTGTAAATCATGTGAAATTTATTTCCAAACACTCTAAAGTACTACTGTGTTCTGAATCATCTGGTACTCTTCATAAATCAGTTGGTTGTAGTGCTGTCAAAACTGCTGGGTTTTGTGGCTGTATGCTCCTTTCATTGTATTTGCCCAACAGTGCTTCCTATTTCCTGAATGGAAACAGTTCTTCTTTGAGAGAAAACAAATAATTCTTTGCGCAAAGCCTGCCTCTGAAGGCATGCAGGTACAAAATGCAAAGCAGAGGTCATTACCAGAAGTGGGTTTGCTAGCGTGAAGACACTTCTGCATGTCAGAAAAATTCCTGAATGAGAAAGAAAGTAGATTTTATTTCATGCTTGTGTTAGTTCCAATCTAGCTCCAACTTTAACTGTTCAACCTTTTTATTTTTTTTGCTTTGGAGGCTTCTCCAGGTAGCTTTGAAATATGAGCTGGTAAGTACAGAGAGCCAGTCCTGGCCAAGATAGAGCTTTAAGCATGAGTTTTTGTTTAGTGTTTTGCGTTGTTGGTTTTTTTGTTGGGTTTGTTTTTTTGTTTTTTTTTTTTGAGAAGAAATTGTTGAGCTGTTTTGCTTGAACATTTTATGTCAGGTAAATAAACTATCATTAGCTGATGAGAAATATGCAGAACTTGTGTTCTCAAACCTCAGTTTGTAAGGACTTCGTTTCTAGGCCAAATTTTGAAGGTTTATATTCACACAGAATTCTGCTGTGGACTTCTTGTGGATCAAGAAAGAACATTTTTTGTCTTCAGAAACATTTTCTTTGCTGGTAGAGTTACAAAGAATCAAAGTGCTGCCTTGCTAATGCAATTGCATTAGTTTGTAATGTGATCTAGCATCATTAAAAATGCTGGGGCAGTCCATGAAACTACAGCTGAACTTTCTAATACTGCCTCACAATGGGTGCATCACTTTGGCAGTTGCTGGAAAAATATTCTGTCACGGTGCCTGTCACTATCCCTGTACTCGACCAATCTAAAATTACTTTTGTCTTCATCTGCTAAATTTTGTCTGACATATGCTGAGTAGACAAGAAGCAATACAGATTTCAAATGCCTGGCTCTTTTGAAAACAAACAGACCACTCTTTTAGTACTAAAATGCCTTTGCTTGTCTTTTATGACCCACACTCTTGAGAATATTTCTTCTTCTGGCTGTAACTGAAGGCTGTACTAACTTGAAGTTGCTGTATTGAGCTAGATACCTTCCCTTATTTGAAGGTAACATTTTTCTTTGGTCATAGAAAATTGAAGATTTGAAACTAGTGATAACCTTGAAAACCTGCAACTGTAAGTCAGATGTGAAATGTAACGATTTCCTTAGCTCTTAATTAAAACCTGACCAGATGGTCAGACCAAAGTCCCTTGGGTCTCTATAGAAATAGTGCAGCTTCATCTCCAAGGTTGAGATAGACCATCCTGGACTTTTTTTTTGCTGGGAATGTATTTGGCACAATAATACCAAACATTGCATGTGACAGGAGCCAAGAGTAGCTACCAGTTCTCCCTCGTACCTCTAAAGAAGTAACTGTATTTCTGTCTCAGCCAAGGAGCAGAATTTAGGGATGGCACCTCTGGCACTGAACTGCTACTGTTTGAGAATGACCTTTGTTTTTGTTGGATGTTAGTGCCTGCATAGAGGTGAAGTGCACCTGCCTGTTTATTTTTATAAGCAGTAAACTTCTTATCCAAATTGGATTAAAAGTGTAGCAAGTATTGTACCTGTATAGGCTAACTCATGCATTGCCTATGAGGTTAGAAAGGAAAGAAAAGGATCTGATCAACTGGTATGGGATTTTTTCTGAGCAATAATCAACTGTGAACAGGCAGGTGGTCCAACACCAGAAGGTATTGGAACAGTCCTGTTTGAATTGCTGGCTGTAGGAGGTGATGCACATGGGAGCTAAAGTGTGCAAAAAGTGAGTTTTGTGTTGATGTATAAATGCAAGTTGTATTAGCATAAAAGTTAGTTCACCTTAGGTTTCAAGGGGCAGCTTTTGATGTATCTGGACATATTTCAGTATACCTCTAGAAACCTCTATTGCATGTGGCAAATAATCAGTTCTTGTTCTCCTGGGTTACTGCCTAAGCCAACATCTGTTCCATACCTGAGCTCATGAAACATTATTTAAAGTATTCCTAAAAAGATGTCTTTGGCTGTCAGAAGTACAGGACACGGAGGTGCTGAACCCCATCTGAGATCTCCTAGCAGGGCACTGTGCCACCTTGACCCCTGGCTTGCAGAGGGGAGGCAGCCCTCTGACAGCTCTCCAGAGGAATGTAGGTCATGTGCCTTTTTATGTGCAAATTCTGGAGGTGATATGTCTAGGAAGGACTGAGTTTTCTACCCTGTGTAAAGCAGTCCAATGTTTGATGTGAGGAGGAAGAATATAGTAAGATGGTTTTGGTTAATAGCAGTGATTTGCAAAATATTCAGGTCTGAACTATTCACTTGGGGCACACAGAAGTGAGGGGAGCTGTTTTGAGGTTATCCAGCACCTTTTTTCCTGGAATCACAGAGGGACTCCAGTCAAAATAGTGAGTGTCAAGAGTTTAGTAAGTGTGTTTAGGAATTTAGGATAAAGCACAGGGCTGTTGGATAGGCTTGACTTTTTGCTTCACAATCTCTTTGAGGGTAAATATATTTCTCTTCTTGTAAGAGATCCATTTGTGTGATGTAGAAGTTGATTTGAAACTATACTGAATAGTTTTTAAACTTTGTCCTTCTTAACATATCTTTTCCCTAGAATGTGACTGTGAGGAGACAGCCAGTTATAGCTGAATTTCTATAACTGATACTTGTCCTATCCTTTTTTTTTTTTTGCTAATCTGAATGAATAATCTAACGTGAAACGTTTTTCATCACTGAGATAAAGATGTTTTTAGAACTGAAAGTGTAACTACTTCTAGCAACTGCCTTAGAATTCTCTGTGCTAGTCCATGGTCAAATGATCTGGCTTTGTGGGGATGAAAAATTTCAGGTAATGCAGGTTCAGCTAGTTCTGCTATACCTTAAAGGCTTTGCAAGTACAAAAATTGTGTCTTGGAAATGGATTCAAATTGGGCCTCCCTGTCTTTATTTTGAGGAAATCGTAATACCTGAAGCTCAGTGAATCTGGGTTCTGATGCTGAAAGATTGCTGAACAACATCTAAAAAGTTCTTCAAGGAAGTGCTTGTGCGTAGCCAAGATTAATTGAACAGAAATGATCCTAGAGAACTTAAAAAGAAATCTTTTACAATAGCTTTTTCCAGGTACCTGGGAAATTAAAGTTTACTGTCTTGGAAAGAAGCCTGGTGTGACCACATCTGTATGGCTCTGACTTGGCAGATGACTTACATCAGTTTGACCTCTTTGAAAACAAGTGTGCTTTCTTCAGAATGAGGCTTTGCCTATCATTCTTTTGTTCTTGAATTTTTAGGAATTCAGCACATCTGATGCTTCACATGGTACTTGAAGCCAGGTGTGAGCAAGCTGCATGGTACTTGGTGACTGGCTGGGGTTGGTTAAACCACAACATGGTTTTAAGAGCAGCTTAGTTCCCAAATGCCTTACTTGGGCAGCAGTTGCTGTCTTGAATTTCTCCTTGGCCCCATTTCTCTTGTGCAGGACTTTCCTGGTGTTGCTGAGGAACAGGCACACAAAGATGTAAGGGCGGAACAGGACTTGGTAAGAAATGCTCATTAGGTTTGTCTGATGGCAGAGTGTGACTCCTGTGATGGGAAATGTCTCTGTGCAGTGTGATGACTTGTTGCCACTATGTAACTAGGCTGCTTAGGTGACAAATTGCTCCACACTTGCTTCAGGATCACCATGGCTGGATGAACAACATTTTAGAGTTGGCAAAGCTGTTTGAAGGAGAGTTTGTTGTGCCTTAAGAACTCGAGATTCTATTTAGACCTTTTATTCAGCTGTCCTGCAAATCTAATTAATGTCTCCTATCCTTCCAGAAGTGGTCAGTGTAGAAGAGTTTATAAAGTACCATCTACCCTTCATGTCATAGAAGTTTGAGATGCAGAAAAGAGTTCTTATCTGGAAGCCAGAGCTGTGACAATGGACCTTTGTTTTCTCTGCCCTTGTAAGAACTTTCTTACTTCTTGCCATGAACCACCCCACAGTAGTGCAGGGGATTAGGTCATTTCCTTCCCCTCTCCTCTTCCTGCAGATTATTTGATTAGCATTTCTATTGTATACTCTAAATAGCATGTTCTTGGCTTCAGGCTGGTCCCCCCCTCTATAATATCTTTAAAACACTGTATTATGACTTTTTATTAGCAGCGTGACATGGGAACTCCTTGCACAGAGATTACATGTGACGTAACACATGTAATAATAAAAGATTAATGGGGCTGGTAAGTCAGTAATCTTCCCTTCTTTCCTCTTCCCTCATGCACCTGAGATTAGGCTTCTGGGAACCCCCTAACCATGTCAATATCTTACAACACATGAAATATGCTTCTTTTTTGGATATCATTGGCTTTGATCAGAGTTCAGCCCCTGACTTTGTGGGAAACAGAGTTCAGGTTGTGTATAATGTATGTTCAGCACTGAGTGTACAAATATACCTCCCTGTGGGACCATTACACATCCTGGTCTTCCACCAGGGGCTTTGCTCCATTTTCTCAGTGTTTCCTTTCCTTCAGTGTGTGTTTTTATATACCCTGTGTGCAGTAATTTCAAGCTCTTATCCTGCATGGGGTTTTTATTCCACTCCTTGCCTGTTGTGCTGAATAAAATTATCAACAGGTGTTCAGAATGTCAGTCTTGAAATGTAGTAGTAATACCCTGATCAGGTATGATGAACTCCAGCATGAAGAAGAGTTTGCCATTCAGGCTTCTTGCCAGTGTGGACCCTAGAGGCCAGAGTGTTGCCCCTGTCTGTAAGGCTGTCTTTTAGCTGGAACAGATAGAAATGCATTCCTCTTCATGTTGAATGTCATGTGAAATCACGTAATTGTATCAAACTGTACAGCATGTTTGTGAGTCAGATGGAAGAACATGACGATAGAGCCCTTTATTTCTTGAACAACTTCAAGGAAAGAACCTCCCCTGCAGTTCAGCATCACTTCATGAAATTAGCAGTGATATTTTGGGCTGCAGATCGCATTGTTTTAGTCTGGCACGGTATCTGTACTCCAGGAGGAACCAGCTAGCTCGCCTAGCGACAGCATGCTGGAGGCATTTGCTTCCAGTCCTCAAGGCATGGTGTGGTTCTTGTGATTCCATGAAAATCATTAAGCCCTCCTCATCATAGAAGTGGGGGGCAATGTTGACACATGAACAGATGAGTAGAGCATGGCTGTGAGTAAACACAGGCACGGAGACAAAGTGGTTCAAACTCTGTTGGGTAAGATTCAGAGGCAGTCACACAGAAGTGTGCCTAGGGGCAAAATAGACCCTTGAAAAATCTGGATTAGGATGGGGCATGACAAACTATAGAAAGGACATTGTGTGGTGTTGCCTGATAGCTCCAGAGGGTCACTAATATGAGGGCAAGTATGGATTGTTATCTGCAGGAGGCTGGGTGAGGTGGTAGAAAGCAAATCTACTTGCAGCTGCTTCTTAGGTGGCTGCAGCATGAAGTGATCTACAATCTTATTAACCCAAACACTGAAAAGCTGCATCTGTAATGAGAGTAAAGGAGTTCTAGAAGCAAATTAGTCTTCAAGTTCTGCTTTTCAGGATGTTTTGAAACAGTGCAACTCAAGTTTTACAACCTGAGTGAGAAAAGTAATGCAACCTAGAAGTGGTTACTAATGTAACTAATCACTGCAGTTAAATACCTGAACACAGAGCACCTTTTGTATTCTTGGTGCCATATCTGTGTGTTAAGTGATACTAATGCAGTCCTGATGTAGTTTTCTTTTTTTTTTTTTTTTTTCTTTTAAAACAAAATCACAAAAGCAACCTTTAGCCCTGATTAAAACAGCATTCAAGCTGCCAACTTTGTATAGGCTGGGATGAAACAGAAAATACTTGGAAGTGATGGGGGAGGTGGGGTGATGTGACTCCTCCACCCCAGTAAAAATTGCCATTTTAAGTATCTATCCATTACCAGTGGAAAAGCTGGCTTTGTGTGCCAGTAGCATGAGGCTTTTGATTTTTGGCAGGGAGGAGGATTCAACCTAAATTTCAAGACTGGGCTTGATGAGTCTCTGGTGTTTCTGCTGAGACTGATGGAGTTGGTCCCTATCCCCTTGTTTGCACTGCTATAATGGGATTACAGAATAAACAAACAGATGAGTAAAAGTATTTGGGTTGAAATATTTGGAGATGTGTGTGGTTTTGGTTTTTCTGTAAGACCCTTGCCAGTTTAGTAATCTGATAGCTTTGATAATGACCATACCATTTCAGGGCAGTGTTCACTCCTGTGTTTTTTTTGGTGACCAGAAGAGTGGAAACAAGGGAGCACCTGTACATCAGTGTTTCTCCAGGCACTTTCCAGTGCTTAGCATCTGTGGCTGAACCACTTCTGTGGCACAAAGTGGTATCTTCGTGCTTAGTAATCTATGGTAGGAGGAAAAAAATCTGTCTTTGAGGCTACATATAGTTTCATTATCCAGAATAACCTGTGACAAGGTGTTCTGCAGCTGAATTTTCTGGGTAGGTGACAAGATCATCCTGTAACAGGACAGCTGTACTGTATTACTTAGGGGAAAGTTTGCTGTGGAGTGCAGGTTGAGAAGAGAGAAAACACAGATGCATCCCTCTTGTTCTCAGCAGTGAAGCTGACCTCTGTCAGCTGTAACTTATGCTGTGTTATGGCATTATGAACAGAAAAGCTGCTTTGACAGTTCTTAGGTTTGAGTGTTACCCAGTGGCTATACTGTGAGGTGAACTGGGGGAAAGATCAAGTGAAAAAATCACAGAACAGATAAACCAACTTTTTAAAATGTTGGCAGTTCAGGCCATAAAATTGTGTTGAAAAGACTGAGGTGGCAAGCCAAGGAGGGAGCAGCAGAAACAGGAGCAAGAGTCACATGTACAACAGGGAGATGTGAAATGTCAGGCTGTATCTGCATAGCTTGAGCCAGGGTAACCATGTACCCCGTCTTCACCCACTACAGCTGTGATGTAGAACTTGATGTAAGGGTTAAGCTGCTGTGTCATATCATGATTGCAGCAGCCGCATTTGCATGATCAATTCCACGAGGTAACTTGGAAGCTGAGGTAACTTGATCATGGCTCAGACATTTAAATTATCCCACCCACTGGCTTGATGCAGTGATTTCAATGTTGGTGGAATGAGAAATGAGCTCATAACCTGGTCTAGCACATGCAGATTTGCCTTTCTAAACGTACATCCTACAGAATTGAGCTGTTTTGGAGTCATTGGCCGTGACAGTCCAGTACACACAGGTGGCATTGCAGGTGTGTCGTGTGTCCAGTCCCACAGTACTGGTGAAAACAGAGGCAGCAGTGCCTGAAGAGTTTTTGCTGGTATAATTCTCAGCGTATTAAGAAATTACTCTTTGTGTGGGAGGTGAGGAAAGCTAGCTGGGCTAATAAATTATGGTTAAAAAGAAAAAGAAGAAAAGGTATAGCATGCATGGGAACAGTTATGTAAGAGAAGGAAATAAATCAGTGTTTCTCTGAGAACCTCATCCGCAGAGCTGCCAGGCAATTGGGCTGCAGTATTGTTCTCAACACACCCTCTGCTTCCTTTTTTCCTTTTTGGGGCCAGGGATGGATGAATTGATGGAGCAGGAGCAGGATGCCGGCTCTGCCTCCAGCCAATGCTGTGTGGTGTTTACCCGGCTTACGCAAGGCAGAGCCGGCCCCTCTTGAGGCAGGAGGGGCTTCCCACGGCTCAAGTAAAAGCACACGGAGCACTCACTCAGTCTGGCAGTTGCTGGGGGTTTAAAGGAGTTGGTGGATTTCGACTGATTTTTAACAAGATCGAAGGGGTTGGTTTTCTATTCTCTGCTGTGTAGGAATACTGCAAGGACACAAATATCCTGGTAAGTGCTCTGCATGCTGCCGCTTTTCCCTTTGTGTGGTATTGTCTCAGTCTCCCTTCTAAACGTCTCCCTCAGCTGCAGTGGTTTGAGTGATGTGGTGGAAAGGAAAGCTGAGAGTGGGCAGTGTCTGCAGGCTCCCCTTCCACCTCAAAGAGGCACAGACATTCAAAGTGCATGCCATAGTAAGTGCTGTTTGATCATCAGAAGTGAAGTGTCAGTCACTTCTCATTTTTAGGATGTGGAGCCAGGTGCCTTAAAACTGTCATTACCTAACAAAATCATACCAAGGGGGATTTCCCATGGAGCTGTTGAATATTTCTGTTGTCTAAACAGAAAAAGGCTTTAAATATAACTGTAACTCCTGTTTTTGTAAGATGATACAGTATGCTATGTGAAAAGGCTTTAGTGTAATACAAACAGCTATTTAGCAGATAACTTTGGTACATGAACTGCCTTATCAGGAAGTCAGAGGCTCATAAAAAGCAAAATTGTAACATTCAGGCATGTAGAACAAGAAGTCATTGTGGTTTTTTGCAAGCCCAGGCTCCTCAGCCATATATTCCAGTACAGGTGCAGCAGACAGTAGATTTTCCTGGACTTGAAAAGCTCCGTTGCTTCATGTAAGAATAAGATGCCTCTGCTTTGGTCTAAACTCTTGTGAAGTTTTGCTCTTGTGCCTGACTCTAAGTGAAAGCTGGGGACTGTGTTGGTTTTTTTTAAGGTATTACTGTGTAATTTGTCTGAAGCAGTGGAGAGGATAATGTCAAAGGTTTCTAACTGTAGAGTTCTCTGTGGCAGAACGACACTTATGTACTAGCATTGTAAAAGTTTTCTGTTTGTGCTTTTGCGAGGCACTCTCTGAAGGTACAAATAGGTATGCTATGGCTAAAGAACACCTGATGTTCTCCCACCATGCTTCTACGTAGTTTTATTTTAAGAGTTTTTCATACAGGTTACAGATAAACTTCATTTGATAACCTGAGTGATATGAAAATAAAATCAAAACTACGTTTTTTTTTCAGCGTAGTTTGTACTAACAGGCAAAGTGCAAGTGCAGCCAGAACTTCCTGGAGAAAGCTGCAGATTAATCTCCGGCTTGTGTGAGTGGCTCTGACAGGTAGCTCAGCTGCTGGAGCAGGGACAAGCCCGGGGTGTTTGGAGGGGCTGATCCACGTTGTCACCACTGGATCCCAAACCTGACGTGGAGATGGGGGCAAGGGGGTTCAGGCTGCGCGTAAACGGAGCAGCTTCACTGGGGAAGAACTTTCTCAGCTAATTAAGGATACAGATAATATTGCAGTGACAGCTTTAAAATAGACACCTTGTGCTAAAAGACAAATGTTTTTGGCTTCCCACACGCAGTCTGAATTACATCATTTATAACCCGTAGGAGGTTATCGTGGTTTCCTCAGGGGAGGATCAGCTGTTACTTTTCATAACTGAAAAAAAAATTCTGGACTATTTCTTTTTCCAAGGGAATATTTTCAGAATTGATTTTTGTCATTCTCTTGTTGGAGCTGATCATTATTGATTACATAAATCTTCTCTGTTTAATACACCCAACCACATTCTGATGTCATCAGTGGCAGTTCAGAATAAGTGAACTGAAGTTAGCAGAGGTCTGATTGAAATCAGGCCCCTGTGCTTAGATGGTTTTTTCACTCTTCTGAAGAGGAATGCTATTTTTGAGTACTATCAGTAAGTACAGATTTTCATGTAGATTCCTATAATAGAAGTCCTATTCTAAAATACTTCCCTTGTTCATTGAGCAAGGTTGCTTGTCCTCAAGGCACTGTTCTTGTCTTTCCTGAAATTGCTGAGAAGAACTCAGACTGGCTTCTGAGGCTGGAACAGAACTTGAAGGAGAACTTGGAGCAGATGCCAAGTCAACCAAAACTTCTGTTTCTTAGAACTGGACAAAATTAGCTGTGGCCTTAGAGCAAAACAGTAGATTTTCTCTTGTCTATCAAGTTAATGCCCCTTTCAAAGTGTCCACAGACAATGGGGTTTTGTGTGTGTATGTGCTCTGACTCTTGCATGACTTGTTTCCAGGATGACCAGCCCACTAATGGCAGGTGTCTGTGGTAAAAAGATGCTTTCATTCTGTTTCTGACAATTAAAAACTCCTCAGCTGAGATTTCACAGATGTTTTCAAGTCACAGCAGTCAATAGCTGTTGCATTGGTTTATGCTTGGTGTCCTGTGCAGGATCAGCTGCTTGGTCATTTCAGAGCTTGGCCTCATTGTCATGTTTTTCATATCTTGTTTTTGTCTTGCTTTCATATCATAAGACACTTGTGTGTGTGTAGTAGATGACTAAGCTTATTCTGAGTTACAAAAGAAAAGGAGTGCAGTATAGACTAAGGAAATAATAAGCCAATAATAAGCCATACTAAAAGAAAAGGCTGGACTGATACTCCATACTCCCAAGGCTTATTCTTGGGCATTTTTGATGCTGAAAACTCCCTTTTCTAGAAATAAGAAAATGAATTTTCCTTCCTTAGAAAGGTAGTGTATGGCTGTTGATCCAAAGTGATAGGCATTTAAATTGCACTAACAGATGCACCACCATATCTTCTCTGTGCATCTGTAGTGAAGGATGCAAGCTGTACACAGAAAGTGGCTGTTCTCAAAAGTGGAATCTAAAACCTGCTGATGTTAAAATTGCAGGTGTGTGTGGGAAGGAAACGTGAGCTTGTTTTTAACTGGAAACTGGGAGAAGTGCTAAAACTATGGTGGATAAACACATGCTTTTTTTACCCAGTGATCACTTCAGTAAAAACCATTTTAATACAAGCTTACAAAACTATTTATAGGAAAAACAGTTAAAGGAGAATAACTTTCCAGTGGTGAAAGTTACTTCACCCATCACGTAGAAAAGTGATTTCTCAACCTTTATCTCAGCTTTCAAAAACATAATAATGCAAGGAGCTGATTCCTTGTTGCTTGCACCAGTGGAGATCAGTAACATTATTGGTATTGTTTGTGAAACCTGGCAACCTGGGCTTGGTGGGAACACATACTAGAACAAATAATCAGTCTGCTGGGAATTACTCTGGGGTTTGGGGTTGGTTTTTTGTTTGTTTCTTTTTTTCCCCTTCTCTCTGATTACTTACTGCCTCCTTCTCCTTCCATGCTTGCAACTACCTTCATCTTGAGAGACTAATATTATGTACAGCTTGTTTGTGTCTCACAGTGACTTTTAACTTTAGTATTCTGGTTGTTTAAATCTGGAAATCAAGATTTTTTTTTTTCCTTTGAAGTGGTGAGATGTAACCGTAGAAGAGAATATGCAGTGCTGAAATACTGTGTGTGTATTTAGAGGATTTTTGTTTCTGATCTTGCAGTCAAAGGAGACTTGCCTAGTGGAAACCAGAGTGATAAAGAGCTTAAATGTGTAGGTGGGTGCTGGCAAACTTGGGTCCTACTTGTGTACTGTCAGGTATAGTCACACTATTCAATGGGAATTGTTTGTTTGCAGGATGGGTTTTTAAATCCAAGTAAAGCTGTAGACACTCTTGTAAATCCTGAGGGATAAGGACAAAATCTTGTTTCATTCTGGTAATGGAGTTACTTATAATTTATGTCCAACTGGTCAAAAGTGCACTTAAAGTGCATATTCCAATTGCCTGATATAATTGTGTGGACTTCCTAAAATTAGTTGTGTTCTTGGGATAACTTATCTTGGGAGGTTGTCTGGTTCAGTCCCTGGACTCAGAATGGGACTGGACTGCCTTGGAGATCAGGCTGTTCAGGACCACATGCAGCTGATCTCCAAGGATGGAGATCTCATAGCCTCTGTGGACTGAGGGGTTTTCCCTCCCATAGTAGCTAACCAGGATTTTCTGTGTTGTAGCTTGTTTGTTGCCTCTTCTTCTGTCACTGCATACCTCTCAAAAGGACTAGATTCCATTTTGTCCCTATTCCCTCTGGTTTAGCACAGAATTGCAAGGATAGTCAGTGCAGAACTGCAAATAGTAAAAAAAAAACCAAAAACCATCAATAGATAAAATGTCTTCTGCTTTATTTCTAAAAGAAAAAAACCCCAAACCTTAAAACATAGATATAGAATATAAATATAATGTTATTAAAAGGGAGGGGAAAATTCCCATTTTTTGCATCTGAATCAGCATATTTTTATTTTAATATATTAATTGACAGAAGACTTCTTTCTATACTGTGAAAGTGGTTTTCTATGCAGTATTTCAGAAAAGGGCTAGTCTGGCAGTAGCTACAGTTGCTAGCAGCCTATAATGCTGGCTCTGTGTTTAGAAGATGACGGTAATTTATTACAAAGAGACTTTTATTCTAGTATTTTTAGCTTGCAGCCGAGTGTTTAATGAATCTCTGCTTGAGCTCATTGAATTTATGTTCTCCCCTCCCCCAGCCCATTTTAACCATTTAAGATACTACTGTTCTTGCTGCAATTCCAGAAGCTGTACTCAGTGTGTAAAACAGCAAACTAAATTTACAACGCTCCGTGCCTTACTGCAAACAAAATCTGAAGCAGCTAAAGATGAGTTGAGAGTGAGTGTTGTGACCAGGAGAGGCAGCTGAACAGTTGAAGATGACTGGTTAAGCTGGAGCTGATAGTCCAAAACCAACCCAAATTCATCTGTCTCAGTCCCCCATGGAAAATGATGTGCTCAAGGAAAGTGAGCTCTTAACCTCATCGTTTGGGAGAGCTTCCCAAGGGTTGGTCTGCATGCAGAGAGCAGTGTTTGCATGAGGCAGGAGAAACTACAACTCAGCTTTTCCTTCTACTGGAGTGGTGTCAGAAATCTGTGGCTTGCTTTCTCCGCTACAGCAGTCTTTGCCTTCTGTGGCTTTAGTGAGTACTAGAGAGCAGGAAAACTTGTAAGAAACCAGACTTGGCATTCCTCAAACAAATTTTAAAGGCTTTTCTCAGCTCAGTTGTTACCTTCAGTCCTTCAAAACAGTTGCATGTAATAGTATTGAACTTTCTGCTCCCCCCAGAGGAAGCAGTGTTAAGAATGAAAAGGTATTACCTGTTCATGAGTTCTTCCCATTTCAGTTTCCTATTTTTGGTCCTGAAGGACTTTAACTGAAACCCATTGTGGTTTTTGGGGCTAACTGCAAACAGTTGTGTTTGCCTTTAGCCATGCAGGTTGCTTTATTCTCAAAATCTTTTCAAATCCATGATATAGGACTGTGCAAAGGTAAACATTTTCAGGCTTTGGTCTCTTCTGTTTGGCAGAAGCAGGGATCTTGACATGAAACATTTGCTGCTGCCAGTTCTATGATTTTTTGGAAGAATATTGGACGAGATGGGATCTTGTAACTGACGTCTTATTCCTTGTCAGTATTGAAGGTTCTTGGAGGAGTGTAGAAAAGTCTGTTGTTGAGAGCTTGCTCCAATGGAGCCTGTTCCACTGATTTCTGGAAATTCTGCTACAAAAAGCAGCAAAAATATAGTTTACATGTATTTTCTTGAAACAGTTGATTCCTTAGCTATATACTGGCCCTTCAGAGCCAACCTGTCTTTTTAATTAGCGTTTCCTTACTTTTTCAAGAAAAGTACTACTCTAGGAATAAAAACTGATCAGGTTATACTGCAAAAGAAGGCCCAATATATATTTTAGTGGATCCTTTTCTACTCAACAGTGTTCCTTCAAGTAAGTTCTTCACTCAGCTTTAAATGATCCATAAGCTTGGTTTCAGGAGTGGAGATGTTACTCCATGGCAGATTAGACTCATCTCCAGTGGGACAGCACTTGAGTTTTATTTGCAGACATGAAATTTCCCTTAGACTGATCTTCAGGACCTTGCTGGAAGGGTATAATTGATCTTTGTTATTTCTGGTAACAAAAATATTTTCCTTTTGGGTACAGTGCACCAGGCCAATCACACTGGATAAGAGGTAGCGTGTATGTTGGACTGACTATTTTTTTAGGAGTGCTGAATCTTGTATGTGCTTGAGTTGAAGTAATCTAGGGGTGCAGTAGCTGTGAAAGTGGTGTGTGAAACTCATAAAGGTCCTGAGATGTATTTGAAAAAATGAAGTTCAAACATTCCAGCCAGACTTCTGAAAGTGCATGTGTTATTAATGATGGCTCTGGATTTCTAATGCTCAAACCTTCCTTAAGTCTAACAAGAAGTGGATTTCCATCACGTGCAAAATAAACCTGAGCAGATTTCTTTTAATGTAAAGCAAAAGGAAATGTTTTAAAGAGGAGCTGAGCAATAGATGTGGGCCATCTTTCCTTGTACTGAGGTTTTCTTTGTAGCTGCTTGTATTGCTGAAGTCTGTCCCTGGGAGCTGCTGACCCTTTTATTGTTTCTGCACATTTCTCTGGTCACTTGTGCAGGTAATGCATTTAACTGTTTCCAAGATATTTTCGTGAGGCTTTGAAGTTGACTCAGACTGAGATATGTATTTCTTTAGTTTTCCATTAAAATTGTTTACTTGGATGAATGGAGGAAGAGGAGAAGCTGCACCAAACCTGTTCTTGTACTAATGCCTAAAGTTATTTTCAATGTTTGCCTTCCCACTTTCTCTAAGCGAAAGGATTAGCTCTTTAACAATGCAATATGGAGTTATACTATTTAAATCTTTGGTTACCATGTCATGGTGTTTCCTAGTCCTGTGCTGTTTCCTTACAGGCACTGCTGTAGTTCTGTGGCAGTATTTCTTGTGAGTTTTTAAATGTGAAGGCAGAGGACAACTGTTGGCCAAGATGAAATTAGTTGTGTGTGAAGAAGACTGAATTGCAGGGGAGAGGTTGTAGAGATCAATATTCAAGCAGAGAGTAGGTTGATCATGTGGGGAGGAGATTAGAAGATGAACTCTTTCAGAAGACAACTCTACAAGCAAATATAATACAAGAAGATCTTAGAATAAAACAAGAAATGCTGAAGATTATTGTAAAAATACTTCATAGAAATTATATCCTTATTTATATATACAGATAAACTGTGAGGATTTATACTCACTCCATGAGGAGAAATACTTCACGAGGGAAATGTGTTCATAAGACTGAGCACTATTAAACACTAGGATCTATATAGTTCAGTGTTAAGGTCAGTAAAGCAGCCCTGAGCCATGTTCACAGGCACATAGTTTGAGTGTGATGGCCAGGAGGCAAGGAGGGCCCTGGAAGACACGAAAATTGTGAGCAGAGTTAATGTTTGGGGTCCTCTTTATCAAATAGGGCAATCTCCACTTCTGTGTGTTGTGCCTACTGGCATCATTTAAGGTCACATTTTCATGTGATGTGTTTGTTTTAATGTCTTCATTTTAGAGTTCTAAAGGCAAAACCTACAGCAGTGAGTAACCTCACAGTCCCAGGGGAGTTCCTGCTGCACTTGGGTCAGCAGTGCAGAAATGCTTTGGAGCAAAGTGTATTCCTTGACTCTCCCCTGTGCCACTGCCACTGCTCCTGTGTGACAGAGGGGGATTGTGGGATCAGTAAAATGCACTTTCAGCACCAGCTGAGAGATGGGACCCTAAGGCTGAACCAGGACAGCTGCAGAGTGAAAGTGCTCGCTGCTTCCCAGGCAGCAGAGATGGCTTGGTGTCACTGCTCTGGGGGTGGGACAGACACCTCAGCAGTGTTGTGCACATCAGGTTTATTGCAATGCACTCACCTCTCCAGTGGGTCAGGGATAACACTGTGTGTGCTAGCCACAAAGACAGGCTGCAGTTAACTTGTTTGAAGCACTATGAAATCTACAGTACCCAGACTTGGAAAAAAGAAGAGATTTGGAAAATGATGAGAAATGAAAGGAGAAACGAAAAGATTTGTTTACTCTCCTGGTTGTGTTCTGCAGGCATCATAGCAAATGCTTTGAGGACAGTGTGGTGTCTTTGCCTGTATTAGTGAGAAGCCCTCCCAAATATGTGGAATAGCACGAAGGAGCAAACTTGAGTTTGTAGAGAGCACTGAGAGCTGATTGCAGATGGCAATCGACATATGCATGCTGAATACAAACTTGCAGATTTGAGAAGACCTGTTGAAAGCCAAGCTTTTCTGTGAAGGAGCAAAGACTGGGAGAGGATGTAAAGATAAGGTCAATAAAGGGATCTTTGTATCAGCCTCTGAACAGATGTGAGCAGTCTGTCAAGCACTGCCACATCCCTTTCTCTGTTCTTACGCCATAACACGGAGATAGATAAAATCTGCATGATGACATCTTTTCTGCTAATAACCATGGCCTAGTCAAGGTAGAAGAAAGTGGAGATATAGCACTGTAATTGTGATCAAAGTTGATGACAGGATTCCAAAAGTGCTGTGTGGGTCAAAAAGTGCATTTGCACAGAAGGCAGAATGTTAACCATCAGTACTGAAAAAGATAAGTAGCTCTTTGAGTTGGTATGAAAACTCACCTGAAAGGACGAAGGGAATGTTCTTATTTCTGTTAAAGACAGCCTCAAACAGGCTCTGATCAGCTTTATTCTTTATCAAGGAAGTTCTCTGTTGGGTAGGCTTTCTCTAGAGGAAGGTCAGAGATGAGCTGCGTAGGTCAGAAGTGTCTGGAAATGCTTCTAATGAGAAGCTGTAAAAAATACAATATGAGCTGTTCCTCAAAGCAGAAGTCTTGAGTAAAAAATGCACTTCAGGACTGTTTTCATTAAGAGTTACATAGAATTCCCTCAGGAAATCTTCAAACAGATGTTTATATCACTTCTGTCTCTGGCTAAACATGAGAGATCGTGTTGCACACCCTAAACTTTTATGGTAGGCTCAATATGAAACTGTCATACAACTTCCTTCCAGCTGAAAATCCAGAAACTTCTTGGAAAGCTCTGAATTTGACACTTCTCATTAAAACTTCTGCTTCTCCAGCTAATGGGCTTGTCATGCTTTGTGGTTGGTTTTTTTTTCTTTAAATTTAATGCCTATCTGGCTCTATTTCTCAATAGCTGAATGAAATATAAGAAATTAAGCTATGTATCATTTATTCTAAAAACTAGCTGGGAGGAAAACAAGTGTGGATGTTTTAAGGCCATAGTGGAATTTTCTAAACTCATTTTTTCAGTGATATGGCAGTTCAAGGCAATTGAACCTTAATTCATGTGGTTTTATATATATGTTTTTAAAAATTATTTCAGGCAAAACTGAAACATGGAAAAGACAAGATATTGTAACTCCAGTATCAGATTGGTGTGCAAGTTTGTGTAATTGGAGTAGAGTATTTTCTCTTGCACTTAATTTTGGTTTTATTTTTACAGGAAATAATGAAAAAAGTGTGCCACAACTCTTGATCAGCGACTTGAAGTTTGAGAAGTCATTAGCTAAGCCCATGTTTTCTCCTGATCAAGAAAATCATCCATCAAAAGCACCAGTCAAATATGGTGAATTGATTGTATTGGGGTAAGTGTTTGTGTGTAAGAGTCTGAGGGTTTTCTATGCTGTAATCCTGTGGGCGTGTCTCAGTACTGTGTTAACCAGTTCTTGGATTTAAATGTGATTGATTGATTGAAAATCTGTAATTAATAATGTTATACTAATTGAGAATACTTGGAGCTTAGAATGAAAGCTTCTTGTGGGTCTGTATCCCATGAGAAACCAAGTAATACAGGAATGATGGACTTTATTCTTTTTCTGTGCTTGTCCATAGGTACAATGGGTCTCTCCCAAATGGAGATAGAGGAAGAAGGAAGAGTAGATTTGCTTTATTTAAAAGGCCCAAGGCAAATGGGGTGAAACCCAGCACTGTGCACATTGCCTGTACCCCTCAAGCAGCAAAGGTAACCTCCATTTCTCCCTTCAAGTCTGACTTCTCCTTGTGCCATATAAAGAGCTGTTAGGAAATGGTTTAAACAGCGTAAATACCTGACTGTGGAAAGAATGGTTTGTGTTCATCCAAAGGTCTTTAGTATCTTTAGTCAGGGTCAGCAGGAAACAATTCAGCAAAGAAGATTCGGTGTGTAGTCCTTGCCATGGCCAGAAGAAAAAAAACTAATGGAGCATTCCTACTAAAACAATGGAATCTGAGGATGCTTAATGGTTGTTTAGAAACTGCCAGTGACAAGTTCAGGCTTTTAAACAAACACGGTTGTGTTAAAGTGTTTGGCTCCCAGAATACCTTGACACTCAAGGATCTTAACCCTAAATTCAGGGAGTGTATAAAGTATTGGGAAATCAGGAGCATTTTTCTACCAAAATTCTTGTAGTAGAGCTACATTCATAGTAGATCTGTGAAAAGAATATTTATTTTTGCAGATTCTTTATGGTTTGGGAAGTGCTGTTTAGCAGCACTTTTAGAAATGTTTGTTAGTTCCTAGTAGGTAATTGCAGAATGAACAATCTAGACTAACAAACTGAAACCTTTGTTACAACTTCTGCAGCCTATGTTGAGTTTCTGCATTTTACCCTATTTACCACCACTTTTTTATCTGTGTATCTTAAAGCAGTCATTACTGGTTTTAGTATTAACTCAAGTCCTGCTTTTAGAATGAAGTCTCTACGTTTTTGTCCTCACTTTGCTGTTGGCCAAGTTCATGCTGAGACAGCCATGAAGGTGTTACATTCAGTTTTAGCCTTTGCATTTGGTTGTTTTCTCCTTTTGTGTTCAGGCCAGTGTTGCTTTAACACAAAACATGACTAATAATATGCCCCGGTTATGTTTATTTAGTTGCAGCGTGAGGTGAAGAGACCAGTTTGGTTGTTGCTGAATCAATCCTGCAGCTTTTTTTTAGTGGCCAGGACTGTTTTTTGTGAAAGTTAACTGCAGGTGTGTCATTAATTAATGCCTTAATGCATTAATTAGCACAAGAGGCTGATGTTATATATATATATAGTCTGCTTTGCTGCTGTATACTGTGGAGTTATTGTGCACTGATTCAGTAATATTTGGCTTTTTTCCCCAGGCAATAAGTAATAAGGACCAACACAGCATATCCTACACTTTGTCTCGGGCACAGACAGTAGTAGTTGAATATACACATGACAGCAACACAGATATGTTCCAGGTACGTGGAGTAAATGTGTGTGTTCTCATTTTTGATAGTTTCAAACAAGGCATCTTCTCAGCAGGCTTTGTCCTTCAGACCCAAAAGTGTGTGTGTGTGTGTCAGTTTGTGCACTCACTGTTTAATTCTGCAATTAATCTGGGAGCAGTTTAATTCTGTTCATTCCCAAGGCCATCCCGTGAGCAAGGCTGTGTGTCTATACATCTTTTAGATTTGGGCAAAGGTGAAAGTTGTGGGGGGTTTGTGACTAATGCACAAGATGATGGTTTTGCATTTGATTGCTGGTCTGCAGGTCACATAATCTGTCTTCCGGTCCCCCCTTGCAAAATGAAGAATAAAGGGCACAGTTCTCCTTAAGCACTTGGAACTTTGCTTCTGGCATTTACAAAGGGATTTGGGATCAGCCAGTTGGAGACAGGGTAGAAGAAACACAGTGTGGAAACACAGGAGAGCTTTTGGCACAATTAATATGAGAAATACTCTGAACTTCTTTAAGCAAACCCAGAAATGTCTAAAGCACTGGGAGATGTGAAGAGAGGAGCCTCAGTGCTGATGCTGGCAGTTCTCAACAACTTTGCTGCAGTTCCTGTGTGTATGAGAAGGGACCACAAACACATCTGCAGCTGTGGTGTGCCCTCGTATCTTATAATTGTTTCCTGTTTTTCACAAAAGGAAAGGGGTTGTTTGGGGGTTCTTTTTAATGTGTGCTTTGTTCTGTCTGATTCCCAGACTCTGATCTTGCACAGCTTTTTTTTTCCCCCCTCGTTGTTGCCACTAGTTTATAGCAAGGAGTTTTGCTGTCACAGCATTTAGCTGTGACGCCACTGCAGGATCTAAGGAGGTGGGAGGTGTTGGGAAATGGTGGAGGAAACAGCTTTGCAACTTCAAATACTTTCAACAGAGCAAAAGGGCTGTAATGAAATCACTGCAGCACAAGCCATTGTTTGTGTGAGTGTTCTCTCTCCAGGCATGCTCTGGCATGTGTGCTGCTCTGAAATCGCCCCTGGCAGTCCCCGTGTACTCACGGGTTACCCTGCCTGAGAAGCAACAGAAAAATAGATTCTGACAAAGCAGTTTTAGTCTCGTGAAAGCTCTCCAGCCCTCACCAAAAAGCACCTCAAGCCTTTTGGGTCTCTTGCTCAGCAGTTAATCAGTCCTAATACAACCACCAGTTTTCAAAGAGCCTGAGAGCTCTGCGAGTGAGTGAGTAGTAGTGTGTTAAGGGGGTTTTAAACCCAGCTATGTGGATGCTTGGGAAAGGGTTAATACTTTTCTTCTTTCCAAGGAAAAGTACAAGCTGAGCTGACTGGAAAAGAGGGATACCTATGCACTTCTATCAAACTCAGTGCAGTTGTGTGGGACTGCAAAGCTCAGGGTTCCCTGCAGCCAGAAAAGGAGGCACAGCTACCAGGAAAACCCGATTGTAGTCAGATGTCACATTCTTGTGTTCTGAGTGTGTAAATGTAGCCCCTCTCTGCCACAACCACCTGGTACCTGGTCCTTTCACAAAGGTTTTCTGCTTCTCAGTGCCTGCCAGAGCTGAAGAGACAGCTCACATAATCTGATTTTCTTACAGCTATACCTTGACTTAGTCTGGCACTGTTGAGAATGTTCTGGGCATACAAAGTGACTGCATGTCACTGTTTTTCCCTCTGACTGCTGTTCCCTGCCTGTTTTGATGCTCCTGCAGCTGGTCTGCCTGACCCGAGTGTAACCTCTCTGATGAAAAGGCCTTCAATGGGAAATCATCTCAGAACTGACTTAATTACATCATTTTATTTCTCCTTCCTTCGTTTGGCTGTGCCCAGCTTTCAGAATGACTTTGATCATTTAGAGGCAGAAAAATTCATCAATTCATATGAGGCTTTAGAAACCTAAAATGATAGACTGGTGGACAGGAATGCTTTAAACTGTAATGTTTTTTGTGTTGTTGCTTTTAATTGCTTTGAATCTGAATAGTCCTACACCCAAAGACAAACTTCTGACCATTTTTTTTTGTTTGTTTTTTTTAATACTTTTTCCAGATTGGTCGGTCAACGGAGAGTCCTATAGACTTTGTAGTAACAGATACAGTTCCTGGGAGTCAGAGCAATTCAGATACACAGTCTGTGCAGAGCACAATATCAAGGTTTGCCTGCAGGATCATATGTGAACGTAACCCTCCCTTTACAGCAAGAATATATGCTGCAGGATTTGACTCCTCAAAAAACATTTTCCTTGGGGTAAGGGAATTCTTTTTCTTTTTTCCACTAAAAAAATCAGTGCGGGCTTATTTTTTAAACTAATTCTGAACTCCACTTCAGTCAAATTAAAGGTTCTCATTGATGTGATTTCTTTTAGGAGAAAGCTGCAAAGTGGAAGACATCCGATGGGCAAATGGATGGACTAACAACAAATGGAGTTCTTGTTATGCATCCTCGTAATGGATTCACAGAAGACTCCAAGCCAGGGGTGTGGAGAGAGATTTCTGTGTGTGGGAATGTGTTCAGCCTTCGTGAAACCAGATCAGCTCAACAGAGGGGAAAAATGGTGAGAGGAGTGACCAGTGTTTCATGCAACCTGTTTAAAATAGTGCAGCCATAAGGGTTATAGTTTGGGCATAGAGCTGGAATCTGCTGGAATTCCACGTAGTTGTCACCTCTGCAGTTAGTCACACTGCCTTTTATGTGTCTGTCTGCGTGCACAAAGGTTCTTGCTCAACCTGAATAACTGAGTTTATCTGCAAACTAGTTCTTAATTGCACATCTAGGCTGCTCTCATAAATTGACTTCCCAATCTGCTCTGTATTTCTGCAAACTCTCCTAGGCCTCTGCACATTCTACAAGTATTTTCCTGATTCTCCCTTGTAAATTTATGCTTTTAAGGTTTTCCTACTTTCCCTTTTTTATAGAATAATGAAGAATAGTTATAATTTTATTGGCTATTCATTTCCATGTTGGCATTCTGAGTTTTCCCTCTTCCTCTCGTTTCCAGAGACACTTCTGGGCGATATTTGGGTTAGGTGTGACGAGGTGTTTCAGGAAAAAGAAATGCTACACTGATCATTTTAAGTGGTGTATTCAGCTAGAAGTGCTGATGGGAGGAGGGGAAAACCATGTGTAAAGGGATGTTTTAAGAAAAAAGTGAGAAAAGGGATGTTTTAAGAAAAAAGTGAGAAAAGGGATGTTTTAAGAAAAAAGTGAGAAAAGGGATGTTTTAAGAAAAAAGTGAGAAAAGGGATGTTTTAAGAAAAAAGTGAGAAAAGGGATGTTTTAAGAAAAAAGTCAGAAATCTGATGGAGGACTAAAACAGTCTTGTGATACTCTTTGAGGCATTTCAAGTAAGAGTTGGGAGTGCTACAGGATTGGAATGGAGAGTCGTTAAGATGGGAGAGGAGCTTTTCTTGATTCAGTGTGGTGTATTTTAATGCAGACATTAATCTCTTAAGATATTGGGGTACGGTTTTTCCAAAAAAAAAAAAAAAAAAAAAAAAAAAAAAAAAAAGAGGGCACAGAGAACAGAGAGAAGCTGATGCTGGGCTCTCTGTGGGTGTCTGGTGGAGAAGCTGCCCGAGACTGGTCTGGACCTTGCAGGCAGATTTGTGTTGTGGAAGTGCAGGTTGTTGCCCCTCAGGGAGCCCCTAGGTGACGGCTGTGTGTGTCTGTGTCCATGTCGAGGTGGAGAACGAGACGAACCAGCTGCAGGACGGCTCCCTGATCGACCTGTGCGGGGCGACGCTGCTGTGGCGCACGGCCGAGGGGCTCTCGCGCACGCCCACCCTCAAGCACCTGGAGGCGCTGAGGCAGGAGATCAACGCGGCCCGGCCGCAGTGCCCCGTGGGCTTCAACACCCTGGCCTTCCCCAGCATGAAGAGGAAAGACGTGGTGGACGAGAAGCAGCCGTGGGTGTACCTGAGCTGCGGCCACGTGCACGGCTACCACAACTGGGGGAACAAGGAGGAGAGGGACGGCAAGGACCGCGAGTGCCCCATGTGCCGCTCGGTGGGCCCCTACGTGCCTCTGTGGCTGGGCTGCGAGGCGGGGTTTTACGTGGACGCCGGGCCTCCCACGCACGCCTTCAGCCCCTGCGGACACGTGTGCTCGGAAAAGACGACTGCATATTGGTCCCAAATCCCCCTCCCTCACGGTACTCACACGTTCCACGCGGCCTGTCCCTTCTGCGCGCATCAGCTGGCTGGTGAGCAGGGCTACATCAGGCTCATTTTCCAAGGGCCTCTCGACTAGCGCGGGTGTTCCCAAGGACGGCGGTGAACTGATCAGCTGAGCGGTTCTCGTTTTTAAAAAACTCTTTTTCGTATTCTCTGGGCTTTGCTGGTTTGCATTAAGATGAAGAATTTTTTTGGTTTTTTTTGTTACGACGGCTAAATCCCTCTTTGTTGAGAGAAGTCTGGAAATAGAAGAAATGCGAGGAGAAGGGGGAAGACCTCCTGCTTTTTTTAGTTAATAACTACTTCTGAAGAGGTGAAGGAAGTGTTGTAGAGTGAACTTCAATGCCTTCAGTTTAATGGTTTTTGAATCACATGCCCACAGTGTTTGAAAGGTGTTTCATTCTTTTTGTATATGGAGGGTAAATAGTTCAAAGAACATTAGTTTACAGCTTGGATGCAAACATTGTAAAATATAACATGTATATTAACTCTTTTCTATTTATCTTTATTACTGAAAATATTTAGAATGTTTAGAGAGTAGCATGGTCATAGTGTGTTACATCCAGCGACTGGATGTGTAGAGTAGTTCTGGACGGAGAAGAACGTGGGATGAAAATGGTAGAAAAATCTTTTAATCTAAAATACTGAGTTCTTAGAATAGTTAAAATGCTTTTTAAGCAAAGCTAATGCAAACTATGATGGCATAAAGTTGTGCTTTAACTGTGTTGAAAGGTAGCTAAGAAGGACTTCTTAAAATGTCTTTTTGGTAGGAGTGTACTTAAGATCTGGTTATGAGGTTATGGTTATTTACCAGACTCTTCAAATATGCAACTTAGCCTAGATTAAGGATTTTTTTTTTCTCCCTTCATGCTAACACTTCTCTTTATTTAGCATTAGTGACATTTGTGAGGGTTTTTCCAACGTTAAACATGAGCAGACCAGAAAGATGAGGCTTGTTCTGTTCCTTGCTGTTTGGGGGTGGGAGGGGACAAGGGGACACATGTGTGGGGGGAAGTTTGGACCTGGGCACAGTCCCAGCGTGAGAGGGCTTTGTCAGCTGGGTGCTCAGGCATGGCCTTTGCTCCTCTGCCAGCTGCAGATGCACATCTGGGACACGTGGAACAGAGGTGGAGCCTGCTAGCCAGGGGATGTGTGCCTGTGTCCCTGCATGCCTGGGCAGCTGGGCGCAGCTGGCTGGGGGAGCTGGGGCTGGGCTCAGACCCTCAGTGTGAGGTGCTGCTCTGGGCTCTGGTCACTGGTGTCTCTCTGCTCCCCCCTTCCTCCCCCTCCTTCTCCTCTGCATCCACCAGAAAAGACCAGTGCACTACATGCAGCTCTGCTGCCAGCCCACTGTGCTTCATGGCAACCTGACCTTTTTTTTAGGATTGATTTGAGCTTTTTTTGGCCAGCTTTGTGCATTTTTTTTAATATGTACTGTATAATTGACAGTAACAAATTTCTGTACTTTATGGCAAAGCTTTCATTTTTTCTTTTGAAGCTGTTCTAAAATTTTCTTTGTTTAAAGAGACCTGTGTTGCTTAGATGTCATGGATTACTTACTTTGACTGTCAATTATTTCTTCATTTTTAAAAAGAAATTATATATATTGTTTGGTTCACTCAGGAAATGCATGTGTCAGGAAACCTGTACTATAAGTTCAGTTAGCTGTCATGTACAAGTAACTGCTGTTACTCCCTTTCCATGGAAATATAACTGATTTTGACATTTTCCAGATTATATGCATTAAGTAATGAAACTTATGCAGCAAGAAATCCCTGTATTGTAGTTGTTCTAATCATCTTATTCAAACTATAGTATACTGTAGTTTTAATTTTTATTTGCAAATTAATTTATTTAAACTACGTGAGTAAACACTTTTCAAAAACAGAAATTCTGGGATTGTGGCTTTGTTTCCAAGAGCTGGGGAGGGTGGCTGGGGATGGCCCTTCTGTTGTCACCTTAGTTGTCCCTCTGTTCTGCACATGTGGATTTAAGAGCACAGAGAAGCAGCAGCTGTAAAGACTTTGGACGTTTTCCCTCGTCATGGCTTTGAATGGCTCCTTTCAGATGTGTCCTCTCAATGTGTTTTATATTTAACTCTGTGTTAAAGGTGAGATTATTGTTCAAAAGACACAGTTAAATGAGTAAGTTTAAAGTACTGAAATATAAGCAAAAACTGAACTAAATGCCTGGGTTCTTTTAAAATGACGAGAACTCTTGATTCTGTCTTCCACAAAATCTTATTGACACTTGTCTGGTCCTGGTCTTGTTGATTGCAGGAGCATGGAAAACCAGCAAAGGACACGATGAGAGCCACAAGGCAGCATGAGTAACACAGAGCTGAACTGTGAGCACAGATGGAGCAGGATGGTAGGAGGAATATGGGAAGTGGTGTTGGAGGCCCAGCTGGAGGCTGGTGCAGAGCCAGGGGTGCAGCTGGGTACGTGCACACCTAACTGGGAGGTTAGAGGGGAAGGAGAGAGGGTCATGCCCAACAGGCAGCCCTTGTTGAGGCTCTACCCCATTAAAAATTATGCACTCTGCTTACACTGTGCTTCTCTACCCCACTCCTCACCCTTCCAAAAAAGACATATGAGACAAAAGTGTCTGAGCAGAATTGGCTGTGTCTCTGGGGAGTGTTAGGCTAAGGTCACTCTTCAGTTTACCCCGCATTCTGCCTGGTTTGTACTCTTCTTCACCCAAGTTGGGTGTTAATCCCATTTTTAGAAGGGCAGAGCACAGGCATTCAAACACTTAAGACAGGGAAATCCCACTGTCAAAGGTAGTATGGTAGTGGTTGAGTAGTTTGAGGAGCAAGTTTCAGTCACCAACAACAGCACCTCTGTTTCTTGTACCCTTTTTGAGTTCCCCTAGGCTTCTGTTCTTTGCAAGAGTCAATTGCAAACCATTGCGATAGTCCTCTGTAAATGGTAAAGTGAAGTTTGGATTAAAAGTACTCAAACAGGTGACTGAGGCATCTGAACTTTGGGACCAATCCTTTTGAACAAATTTTGGTGCTGCAAGAGGTGGCACCTTGGTGGCTTTAAGACAATCACAGCTCCACTTGTGACAGCCTAAAGCAGCCCCTTGCAGCTGCAGATACCAGCTCCAGGTGAGATCTGTGGCCTTCACCTGCTTTTAAAGGTTTGCTGGACTGGCAAAAAGCACCAGTGATGCAAGCAGCAGATGGGACAGGAGTGTTCCCTGGGAAACCTCTGCAGGTATAAGGAATAGGGAAATGACATAAAGTGTAGGTATTTTCTAGCCTTAAAGTTCAGTGAAGCTCTGCAGAAGTGCCTCTGGAAATGAGCAGCCAGTGTTCTGATTTGTGGGTGGTTGCCCTGTTCTGGGCAGTGCCATGTGTAAAGCAGGTGATTTAATGAACTCATTTGCCTTTCAGCTATAGGAAATTGCATTGATTTAACACTGCTGGAAGGCAGCAGCTGATAATAAAGCCCTTTTGGGTTTGTTTTGTTTTTTCCCCAAAGCAGAAGCGGGTCAGCACAGGCTGCTGGCAGGAGGGCAGGAGCACAGACAGGGAGGTTGCTGTGGCTTCCCTGGGGAGAACAGAGCTCTGGTTCCTTTCCTGGCTTCAGCCACTGGGTTGGAGCAGCCCCACAAGTGCCTGGTGTGGTGCAGGCTGGGGACGGGGCCTTCCCATCCCAGCTGTGCTGGGCTTGGTAGACCCACAGGAAGGAGCCTGCTCTTCTGGACGGTTTAACATTGAAGTCACCTCAGGAGGCTCCAGTGTTGGAAGGTGCTCTGCAAATCCCATAATGATCCTGCCATGGCATGCTTGATCTCCTTCTGAGGCGACACTTTCCGGGCTCAATTCTAAAAATACATTTCCAGTTTTGCAATATAAATCTACCCTGATGGCTGCAGTTACTTGCATGCTGTCTTTCAGCCTGAATTAGGCCTGGTTGCTGTTGAATTAGACCAGATTTCATGGTCCTTGTCTTGGCTCATCCCCTTCTGTAAAAACACTGGCAGAGCTCTATTTTTAATTGTAGCACTCGGCTTTAACATAAGGGCTGTGATCATCCTAGAAATGCAGTTTCTAAGGCTCTTTTGTGACTGCAGCAGATCACTTGCACCCGCCCTGTTGTGCATACTGTAAAGAAGATCTGGGAAAGCATCTCTGCAGGAGCTGTGATGGTTCCTGTGACTTGGATCAGTGCTTCCTTGGCAAGTGTGGCCTCTGCAGGGGCAGCAGCCCTCCTGCCCCTTCCCAGGTTCTGCTTCCAGGGCAGCAGCAGGAGCTCAGCCCTGTTTTCTCCTGGAGAACAGCTCTACATCACCGTGCTGCTGGGACATGCAATATCCCATGGAAACATGGATGCTGACGGGAGCTGAGCTGGGGAAACACCGATGGGTGCTGCTGCAGCAGGAGCAGCCAGCTCCTTCAGCTCTGCTGGGCCCATCTCTGGCCTGAAAGCAAAAGGGGGCAGATTCAAAGAGCAGGAAAAATGCACTTTTATCCCCTCAAGCCTCAGGTGCCTCTGTGAGAGCCGTGCCAAACCCAGCCTCGGGGAACCGCAGCAAGACAAGGCAAGGCTGGGATCAGTGCAGTGTTAGGGAATGGCATTAGCTGTAAACCCCAGTGCCTGAATCTTTGTGTTCCTGCCTTGGACCCCCCTGAGCTTCTGCTGCCCTTCCTCCCGGTGCCTTCCAGCCCTGGCAATACAGCCCATTCCAGAGGCACAGTGAGCAGGTGCTGGCAGAAGCAGGTCCTATTTGTCTTGCCCAGCACAAGCCTTTGTGGGATGAGGTTAGGCATTGCCTGGGGCTGCATTCCTCAAGGCTGAGCTCCAGGGAAGATGAGTAACCAGAGGCAAAGAGCCAGCTCTGGCAGTCAGGAGCTCCCTGCCCACTCCCTGCCACTCTTGGGTTTGCTGCTGTTGTGTCCAGCACACTCAGTCCTTGTCATACAGCCCTCCTGAAGGGCTGGCAGGAGGGGATAGGAACCAGCACCAACACCACTCTGTTTGCTGGCTGTGGTGTTTGCCTGGCTCTGCTGGGGAGGATGTGTTTGTGCCAGCAAATCCTGGGTTCTGCCAGCCCTGCTGAGAGCCCATTGCTCCAGTGCAGGGGGCTGAGATATTTCACGGGAGTACAAATGACCTCAAGATCAACTCAAAGAAGGACTTTCCTGCTGCAAAGGCAACCCCTCTACAATATTGTAATGTTTTCATTTTGAAAACCTTCCCTGATTGAGTGTCACGAAACAGCTCTGAGGCAGAAGTAAATTATTAATCTGCTCTGACTTCCTTCCTCTACCTCATCTACATGTGTAGTACCAGTTCTGTGCTGAGATCACTACTGGAGATCTGCTGCCTTCCAGAAAACCATTGAGCCATGGAGTTCTTTGGACTTAGAGCTCATGCAAGGAAGGTCCAGTTTTCCTTTTTGTAGTGGAAAAGTCTCCTGAAAAGGCTTCTCCTCTTCCAGTCCTGGCATGGCATGCGCTGGACTCCTGACGATTCCCTGTGAGCACTGCACAGAGAGAGGAGGGAGGACATGATAGCTCACATTGTCAGTCACATTTAAGTGTGGTTAAACACAGTTAAACCAGTGGGAAAAGCTTCTTTATGTTTTCATAGTGTTTTCTTTGCTACTCACTCCCAAGATTACCTGTCTGCTTATTTATACAATTGTCTTGACCCTTATATTTGTTTCTGCTTTAACATCCCCCAAAGAAAAAAAATTAAATTCACTTTTCTCTGCAAATGTTTTATCTGAAAGATTCTCAGTCATGTTTGCTGTTGTGATTATGCCTTTCCATAAGAGATTCTATTAAAAATATGTGACTTTTAATGCATGGAACCATGTTGCCTGGACTCAGGCCCTGCAAAATATATTTTGAGGGTTTTTTGGTCACCTAGTTTTCAGCCTAGATCAGGTTTCTCTTCAGTCTGTCCTGGAAAATGCTGAAAAAGAAGCTGGTCAAGGATGAGGGAAGAGCAATGGCTTTCCTGGGCTCTTGGGAAACAGCTCACGAAAGCTGAGTCTTGTGTAAAGCCCGTCTCTGGGCTGAAGGGATCCACTTCTTTCCTTGGATCATGCTCAGATTCCAAGTACCTCCCATTTCCCAGCTCTCTGTAAAATAACTTGTTAATACAACCATCGTACAATTGGGATCTACCCCTGTCATTCCCTTTGGCTGGCTGCAATTTAGGAGCTGGATGAACACGAAGCCTTCAGTGCTTCCCTATCTACATCTCTCCAAAATAATATTTTTAGCTGATCCCAGAAGATTTGAAACAAAACAAATGCATGCAGCAATATTCTAAACTTGCCTGGATGCAAAGCTAAAAACTGCAGCTTGCTGTCATGTGCTTGATGAAAGGAATTGAGTCAACTCATCCTTTCCAAAAATCCCANTTTCTGTTGTGTGGGAGGAGGAGGGAATTAGTTATTCAGTGGAATGAGGACAATTAAAAGCAAATGCAGCTTCCAGCGATGCCATCATCTGTTCGGTTTGCCCTGAGCAACACAGAGGCAGCCTGGCTTTTTAATTGGCCCCTTTCCCTTCTGCCCTGTGCTTCCCTTTGGCACAGGGGCTGGCAGTTTCCAAATTGTCCACAGGACTGTGATGCAGGTATGCCCATTCAGGTTTTGCCTGGACAGTCCCCTGAGCTGTGACCTCAGAGAGGCTGAAAGGCTCTGAGCTGCTTCAGGTTGAGAGGTCATGGTCTCTCCTGCCCAGCTTGCTTTTCCCTGGAGTGTTGCTCTGTACTGGGGACGTGTCCATGGATCCCACCCCAGGGGGTGGGTGTCACCTGTGACCAGTGCTGGAGGATAAACGCTGCCTGAGATGGGTCACAGCCTTCCCACAGCCTCTGGCCACATGGACACAGCTCAGCAAAGCTGCTGAAGTAGCTTGCTTCACTTTTGAAGGGGAGCTAAAGCAATCAGCCAGCCTTTAAATGCCACATAACCACCCAGGGCATGGGTGTTTAATGCTTTTTCCCCTTTTCACATTGAAAGCAGATCCAGAGCAGCTTTCCTGAGGAGGCAGGATCAGCAGTGCCAATGACGTCGGCTCCACCATCCCTTCAGGGGCTTTCAGTGTTACTCAGCGGTTTTTTGTCACTCGTTATCACTTGGAAATCTCACTCCACCTGTTCTGGAGCAGGAGCTGCACAAGGTGTGTTCAGGTACCTTTGGGCCATGATGAATCATGCTCATGGCAGAGTCCTTGGCAGCTCCTGCCAGGGGAAGCCAGCACTGGAGCAGGCTAAATGCTTCCCCAAAAGTGGGCTTGCCTGGAGTGCTGCCAGCTGTAAAGGTAAAAACCCCAAACAACGACCCATCCCCTCTGGCCCTACACCAATATATTGTGAATATACACATTATTTATTCAGTGGAGTGCTTTTTATACCGTAGAGGCCTGGGATTAATTCCTCACAACAACATATGTGTATTTACAGCCATGTATGTCTGCATTTTGTTACACTTTTAACTTCATAGACTAAGGGTTGATAAATCCAGCCTCTCTTTATGCTTCTGCAGCAAAATTGCATTGAATAGTGTCATTCAAGAGGCTTAGGATCTTCTGGCCCCAAACCATCTTTCAGACTGTAATTTAGGGGCTCATTCACAGAACAGAAGGATAAAAGTGCTATGTCCGAGGTTGGCTTCCCCACGGCACAGCAAAGGAGGAGTAGAGCAGCTATGGGGCATATTTAACCCACCTTGGCTCTTGCTACTCAAAAAAAAATCAGTGTATCTGGAATTTCCATACTATTTAAAAGGAAAAACCCCAAACAAACAACAACCACCAATAAGAGTTACTAGGTTGCATCAAACGAGTTTTTTGCAAGTTTGAGATGCAAGTTTCTTTGCACCAGTTGATTTAAAAAGACATTGTTCATCCTGTAACCACAGATCCATGCAAGGTCTTCTCCTTCATTTGTCTGCCCTGTGGCAGGGTCAGTTCTACCCAAATACTTCTTCCAAGTGTTTACCATGCTTAGTCTTTGAAAATCTGCAGTAATGGAGACTCCACCACGTCTCCAGGCAGCCTAGTCCATGGCTCAGTTACAGAACTCCTAAACTCAGATCTGCTATAAAACTGTAGAACTCATAAACTTGTATCTGCTAAAGTGAACTGAAGAGCAAGTTGGGACCAGATATTTACCTACCATTTGGGGTTTGCCTTCTTAAAGACAAAGAAGCAAGTCAAAACAAAAGCTTTCATATTCCAGGCACTTCTGCAGAGTTTGGAAATAAGGCAAAGAAACAACTTCCTGCGAAATGTATCGATTGGCACCTTCCCCTGTGTGACACTGGATGAAGTTGTCCAACAAATAGACCTGGAAGAAAGAAAAAAAAGAGGAAAAAAAAAGAAAAGAAAAAAAGGGAGGAAAGGTGCCTACAAAGCC
This sequence comes from Cisticola juncidis, assembly GCA_013400215.1. Lineage (NCBI taxonomy): Eukaryota > Metazoa > Chordata > Aves > Passeriformes > Cisticolidae > Cisticola > Cisticola juncidis. The sequence goes on along the minus strand of VXBR01002567.1, from coordinate 517,286 downwards.
CTAAACCTCTGATATTCATTTTATTAAATGGAATGAGGAGCTATTAATAATGAATGCAGCCAGGAAGATGGGAGCACGGCAGTGGAATGGCCTCGAGATTCCTTGTTAGCCAGATCTCCCTACAGAGCTGGGAAAGAAGAGGGCAGCTTTCAAAGGATGAGAGGACTCCTGTGAGGGACAGCTGGAAGCAGCAGCCTGCAGCAGGCTCAGTGGGCTGCATACATTGGTGGGAGAGTATTTTAAGTGTTTTTTTCATTAAAAGCTGAACTGGGGGTGAGTTATACACATGTCCTGTGAGGAGAAGATGCTCCTGAATTCCAATGCGAGTATAGCGTGGGGAATCGGGGTCATTTCCTCACTGATGGTGATTTCCTGTGTGAAGTTAACTCTGTCTCCCTGTGTCTCCCATCCCACACAGTATTACCTCCACAGAAATCCAGTCTCCTAGCTCTTCAGGCAGATTTTGGGAGCTGATATTCCCATGGCAGTGGCCGATGCGTCACACAGAGCTGGGGACGTGATGGATGTTACACCTTGAGCACAAACAACTCCACTGCCTGTCCACCTCCCAGCAATGCTGTCTGGAGCATTTCCTTTGGTGGCTGCGTTACCCAGCGTGATTCAACAGGAGGGGCAGCACATCCCTGACTTCCCTTTCCCAGTTGCCAGGCCAGCTGCCTTATCAAAGACAGGAATGGAGCTGATTAGACACAGCCTGGATTTTTTTTTTAAGCCCCTAGTAGTTCCTTTAAGGTTTATGTGGGTCTTTAATTAATGCTGCATTTGGATGCCCCCCTAAATATTGCTAATAGATTCTCTGGTCCTGTGAGACCTCTTCTGTTCCCCAGGATTTATAGGATCATTCATTTGACAACGATTTGATTTGTTTCTTGAAGGTTACAGAGTAAATTTTACTTGGCCCTGCTGAGTCTGGGTTCCTCTCATCTCTCTTAGCTGTTTTTTAAGCTCTTCTCTTCCTCATCTGGCCTGTATTTCCTGTCTCTGGTTCTTACTACGAAGCGTGTTAATAAGCATCTGGATGCCATTAACATGTTTTGTGAGAACAGAAGCAGGATAAAAAGTAGAAATTGAAAGCAGAGCCTATGTAGAAGTAAATCTGTGTTCTTTTGTGTTTCCATCAGGAGCAACCTCCCAGAAGAAGATGTCTTTGCATCTTTCTTGTGCTTGTGAAACAGACTCCTAGGCCTGACTAATCCCAGTCAGGTAGGTGTAAAAACACAGTTTGGACAAGGGAGTTGCTGTGTGGCAATAAGAAATGCTTCCAAGGATCCAGGAGGTATTGGATGGAGTTTGGCTACGGTGATCCTAAAACCCCTGTCCCTGTAAGCATTCCTCTTCTGGAACAAAAGAGGGCAGAAGAGTGCATATCCCTTTTCTCCTTACTTTTCAGGGCCGGGTGAATCCACAGAGCATATCTGAGTCTCTTTTGAAAAGTCACCAGCAGATGAAGTAATTTGAGGCCTCACCCACACCACAGTTTATTCAGCCAGCTGCGTAGGTCTCTTAACAGAGGTGCTTTTTAATACAGCATGTCAAGCACTGAGAAATGTCACTTTGATTTTGACATGCTCCCCACCAAGTATGATGTGTTTTCTGTTATGTATTGTTGTCAAGGTGAAGAAACAAATTAGCATGGATTTTTAATTGCTTCAGTGTTGAACTCTGATATAAGCTGGAAGGAAAACATCATCCTAGATGAATAAAGAGGTGGTGCAAGAGCTGATTGCCCTCTGATGAGAAGCCAAGCTCTCCAAAGGCAGGGAGGAGGTTCCAGTGTTGTTTCTCTCTCTAGCTGCATTGAATCAGTTGCTGGGTTCCTCCAAAGGCTGCTGCTGGCCTCTTGCAGCCACCAGGGGACAAGAAAGGACACGACTGTCTGAAATCCAGGTACTCCTCATTTCTGGAAGACTGGGTAAAGGCTGCCATCTGCTGTAACGCAGAGCAGTTGCTGGAAACACATCTGACTTAAATCCCAGCAGCCGCGTTGAAGCTGAGAAGATGAGCTCAGGGTAGGAGCAAAGCAAAACAAGCAAAGACAAACTGTTCTCTTAAAGACCTGGTGATGCTTTTCTCACGGATCCCTCCCCCGATAACGGCTGTCACCTGGCATGCCCTTAGAGGAAAAAAAATCTTCCCTGTGGTCCCCACCAGCTTTAATCCCTGGGATTTCCAGTCAAGGTCAAAGACAGTACTGAGGCACCATTCAGAAAGCTGCTGGCTGGGCCAGCCTGCAGTGAGGGTGCTGCTTCCTCAGTTTAATCCAGGCACCCACATCATTCCACAGCCTCTCAGTCATAGGGTTTGAAAATGCAGAAGGCTGTGTGGTTTCCCTCTCAGCAGAATGTGTGTGATACCTGTACTATCTACAAGTGAACTTGGCTGTACCCTCTACCCACAGGTCTTGCAACCTAGAGCAAAGTCTAGAAACGTCTCCAACTCAGGCCCTTTATCTCTGATCTTTAAAATAAAACCTGGACTGAACCCTGTGGTATCTAGAATCAAATTCTTCTCTTTAAAAGTCACTAAGATGCCAACCCTTCCTCCTCAGTACCAACTTGGGCCACTTTTTCTTTACCTTTTTTTTTTTTTTTTTTTTAAATTCCAACCATCACTTGCTTTGAAACTGCATGTTTTGACTCCCAAGTAATCTCAGAAAGAGGTTTTCGCTTGCCTCAGGTGCTGCTTGAGAGTGTTTCCCATTACACTTTCCTGAAAGAATCCCACTAGAATCCCTCCTTTGGTAATGTTGGAATGGCTGTGGCCAGATTCAAAGGGAGCAGTGCACATGAAGCTAGCCTGGAAAGCTGACATAAAGAAAGCCAGAGCCCCTGATGACTCAGGTATTAATGTACTGCATCAGAATAAACTGCTATCTGATAAAATGGGCTCACTCCAGATACTGAAGAAAGAGCTTTTAATTTTACACAGCCTCTTTGCTGGAGACTTGAGAGAACCAAGAACTGTGTGAAATGCAGCCACATCTGCGGCATGTCTAAGGTGCTGAGGAATGACTTGGAGCCAGGAGGAGCTCTGCTGCCCTTGCAGACATGGAGGAATACATGCCAGGTGGTTCAGGAGCAACAAGGGAGACTTGCCATCCCAGTTTTATGGGTTGTCCTTATCTTATGACAATGTCTTGATGGAGTCTGTTAAGAAAATGTCCTAGAAAGCCATGTGAGGTGGTGGCCCTTGAGATGGGCCAGTCATGTCTTCTCTACTAAGATCTGAACCTGAGTTCTACCATTTAGCATTTGGTTGACATGATAAAAATAGTCTTCAAAATTTTCATCTGTGTTCATTTTGAGAGCCAGTAAGGTTGCCCTATAAAACTGCAATCCCGTTCTGCATGTTCCTAAGCTCCTCTCTTGAAAGGTTTCTTGTGGCACTGAGCACCATGCTCCACTTAAACAAGTCCTGGAAATGTGTTCTCTGCTACTGGCATGAAATATTCAGCCTTAATATCCCTTCACATCACTTGAGACAAGAAGAGCAGAAACTCTCCATCTGCCTTCTCTGCAGTGTTCATTATTTTACATATTTCTTTTATATCCCTCGCTTCCTCCAAGGAGAGCTTTTCCTCGAAGTTTGGTTGTTCCTATCATTGTTTAATGCTGCTCTTTTAGAGACAAGATTACCCACTACACTCAGGGTTCCTGGGGGACCTGCCCCTCTAATTACATTTAATCACTCTTTTCCCTCGCATTCCCTATGGAATGCAGTACCTTATTCATTTTTTTACAAGCTGAGCAAAGGTTTTTGTATGGAAAAGTGAAAGCTAGTGGTGGCAGGATCCTGTAAGCAAGGACCTTCTAAAACACTATGACATCTCAAGAAAGGAGGCCAGGTGTTCCTAGAGACAACCCAGCTTTTACAATAGTTTGCTGCTAGTTCTGTCACTGAGCAGTAACAAGGATTTCCTTATTTTTTTAATGTCTCTTGTATCTGAGAAAACACCAAGCTACTTTGTTCTTTCTGCTGTTTATTTTCTACAGCACAAAACTCACTGTTTCCCATTTCTTTTCCAGGAAGGCTCCACAGAAGGCTCCTGAGCTGGCATGAGTGTAGGAAAAAAAACCCTGTCATATTTCTGTTGTTTTTTTAAGAATGCCAGTTTAATTCACATAGATGAAAAAGCAGCAGTAGAAAGATTTTCCTGGCTAAAGATACTTGGGGTTGGAGTTTTTCCCTGGGAGAGCCTTTGTGGGACTATGTCCTGTGTGCCCAGGGTAAGGGCGTTTGTTGGGCGGAGTCACACTGCCCTGCAGAGCTGACGTGGCCCTTGGCAATCAGAAGGAAGCACGGATAACTGGAATGCTCCCAGAAAAGCAGACTTTGTGGACATAAGCCGTATGTGAGGAGGTAGCCTGACAACAGATCAGGTGAACTATGACTGACTCACAGTTTCCTCACCTCACCAGTGGTGCTGATGTCCTTACCCAGCATTCAGGCTGCGAACAGCGCAGCTCACAAGCCCAGCCACGCCACGTGCCCTGGGGAGCTTTGTTCTGCCTTAAACCAGCCTTTCTTCTCAGGGTCTCCAAAAAATCACCCACTGAGTCTCCTACAGTCTGGAGGAGAGGAGGTTTCTCAGGCTGGACTGGCGTTGTCACTGCCACCACGGGGTTCAGCAGAAAGGTGACAGTCAGAAAAGCAAGCAGCAGGAGGCAACCCCACTGCTGTCATCCTTTCCTTCTGATCCACAGAGATGATGCAGCTCTAGTTTATTTTTCCCAAAGGGAACAGAGGACTTTGCTGTGACTGCAAAATGCAGCAGAATAGTAACAACATTTGGCTTGGAGATATGGAGATAATGTCAATGAAGCATAAGGTAGAAAATCAAACAGTTTGTGACTTTCCGTGCTTGAGCAGATAATAAGACTCTTCATTGCAACTGGAAAACATTAAAGGTCACAGGAGAGTGCATGGCTCAAATGTCACTTTGAGGGTATGGCTTTCCCCTGCATCTCTGACACAATTAATCACTGGCTTTGAAAGTACCTCTCTGCTGCAAGAGAAACACAGACCTGAGGTTTTCAGCTAGATCAGGGCTTCCTGGGCAAATGTCAACTGAGGGGTAAGCCAGCTCTACGTAAAGGTCATTCCATGCTAAGCAACCAATGCAAAATTTCTTCTTAAGGCTGCTGTAACTGAGATGAATTCAACAGGATCCTTGACTCAGTGAAGATGCTGCAAGAACAGTGTTGTGAGCCTCAGCAGCTGTGCATTGAGGTCAGTCCTGCACAGCTGGACTCGGCTCTGGCTCAGTTTGGTGGCCAGGACTGGACACATTTCAGCAGTGAGTGGATCAACCCATGATTCATACAAGGGAGGCATGGAAAATTGTATCCGTGCTGCAGTGCTCACCTTCAGCCTCAGGCTGACCCACAGGGCTAGAGAGGGGAAAATTGGTTTACCACTAAGCCTGGAGGAAGGGCTTTCCCCTCAAAGCCAGTGTCTGCAGTTAATCATGCACAGCTGCTTCTCTGCTGGGGATTCCCTTCCCTTTTGCCTTCCCCTCTCTTCCCCTTCCCTCCCATCTGTCTCTTTGCTAGTGGAAAGTGGTTATGTAGATACTCTCAGGTCCAATTCCAAAAGGTCAGACTACTGAAAGCAAACTGTGAACTCTGTTTGGGCAAATCCAAACTTTCCAGCTCACTTGTGAGTGCTTGCAGGAGCCATAGAGACACCCCCAGCCAGCTGGCAGCAATGCCATCTTCAAGCCACACAGCTGAGGACTTTTCTTTGGGTCAACAGTGAGAACATAAAGCAGAACCCCCCAGGGAGAACAGGGCTAACACCAACTCCCTCCTACAGCCTCTCCAATTCCCTTACCTTTATCCCCATGACTAAGTTCTGCAAACTCAATCCTTCTGCAGTCTGAATCAATACACAGCAATCGCTTTCACGTTATGGTCATGATCTCTTTGCTCATTTTATTGCTGCTGTGTCATGTTTTAGTGATTAGGAGACAGACAGACTCCAACTAATGTGTTCCCCAAGGGGAAAAAAACCCAGAAAACCCCCAAGCCAGCATGTTTTGCCCATGAGGAGTGTGTCTGAGCACAGCGGAAGCTGCAAGGCACAGGGAGATTTCTGCCAGGTAGGGGAAAATAAGCTATGAAAATATTGTGAGTGACATTTGCAGCTTGCTGGAGTGAAATCCCCATTGGCTTCCTAACAAGCATTTAATATTTAACATAGATGTGTTTTTTGCTATTCTAGCTTCCAATGAAGTCTCTTTGACCTGTGCTAATATTTACTCCAGAAAGCCAAGGATGGAATTCTGAAGCATGAGAAGGTACATCTTTATTTTTTAAAGCTTGTCTGTGAAAGATATAATGGATGGCCACTGACACTGAAGCCCAGTTATGAATAGTAGTATTAAATTAGTCTGTCTGTCTGCACTTTAAACTGAAATTTTTAAAGGGTGACTCCTGGTCAGGTCAGACACGTCTCCCAAGGAAGTCAACAAGCAGTCTCTGATCTCGGTGATATTCATCCGGACTTTATTGGCCGAGTCTGCAAAACAAATTGTACCGAACAAACCTCTGCCAACCTTGACCTCCAAGGAGCAGAACAACATCTTCAGCCCAGCCTGTCCGGGGCCAGCACCAGACACAAACACGAGTGAGTGAGCTGCAAGCCCAGGCGCGAACCCGTGTAACCCCTGGGTTTCCACACTGCGTGCGTTCACACAGCCCATTGCCACATGCTTGTGTTATTAAACACAGCCGGAATCGCTGCTGTTCATTCATCACAGCTTCCCTCGCTTTGTTGACTGGCACAGGGCTACGGCCGCGAATTCAGGCGTGTTTAAGGCACGATCAGGCTGCTGCTGCTGCTTCAGTGGGACCTAACGCGCCCCTCTATTCCAGCAGCTTCCGCGGCCTGACGGAGAATTACAGCCTAAAATATATCTCTGAATCAAACAACCCGGCTGCGGAGCACCCGCGGAGGGGCGGGGGGAAGGTTCGGTGACGAGGGCTCCGAAATGCCGGCCGTGGGGAGAGCACCGCCAGCCCATCGAGCCTAAAATACGACTCTGAGTCAAACCGGCTACGGAGCACCCGGCAGGGGGGTTCGGTGCCGAGCGGAGGGCACCGCGGAGAAAGCACGGCGGGCCCACCGCGGGCGGCAGCGCGGCCCCTTCCGCTCCGCCGGCCCGGCCGCGGCTCCTCCCTCAGGCGGCGGCAGA